>NC_069406.1:86230383-86257673 GCF_026875155.1 Cherax quadricarinatus | reverse complement strand
CCTGTCTTTGCCACCTTTCATTCCTCCAGTATTTTGTAAGTCGTTATCATGCCCCCCTATCTCTCCTGTCCTCCAGTGTCGTCAGGTTGATTTTCCTTAACCTCTCCTCGTAGGACATACCTCTTAGCTCTGGGACTAGTCTTGTTGCAAACCTTCGCACTTTCTCTTCTGTGTGTGTGTGTGTGTGTGTGTGTGTGTGTGTGTGTGTGGTGTGGTGTGTGTTGTGTGTGTCTCAACAATCAATATTTGCACCAATAACTCATTACAGTTGTGACCGGGTGTGGAAGTGTGAATTACTCATTATTTTACAATTTGTTCATGATTGTAGCCATGTATAAACGTAAGTAACCATTCTTACAGGATTCATTACGTTTGTAACTTGTGAGTTCATTACCTTTGTACCTAGTTCAGCTATCAAAACTTTTGGGGCCCAGTCCCTGGACCCATTACGTACCTCTGTAATCTGTATATACTTTTGTAACTTGTCATGATTGTGACCAGAACTACCTGGAGTTCATTACCTTTGTAAATTGTGAGTTCATTACCTTTGTAAATTGTGAGTTCATTACCTTTGTACCTAGTTCAGCTATCAAAACTTTGGGGGGCCAGTCCCTGGACCCATTACGTACCTCTGTAATCTGTAAATATTTTGTAACTTGTCATGATTGTGACCAGACCTACCTGGAGTTCATTACCTTTGTAAATTGTGAGTTCATTACCTTTGTAAATTGTGAGTTCATTACCTTTGTAAATTGTGAGTTCATTACCTTTGTAACTTGCTCAGCTATCAAAACTTTGAGGTTCAGTCCCTGGACCGATTATGTACCTCTGTAATCTTTTGACTACCACCCACAGGATGGATATGGGGAGCATAATGAAGATATTAAACTAAAAACTAACTATTTAAACTCGCTAATTCTGCATTTGTTGATATACCAATTCCCAGAAATATTTCAATTTTTTGGAATTTTGGATTTCTCTTAGGATTATGTTTAGTGGCTCAAATCGCAACCAGTTTATTCCTATCTATCCACTTTACTTCGCACATTGACTTGGCTTTTTCGAACGTAGCACATATCTGTCGAGATGTGAACTACGGATGATTATTCGAAACCATTCATGCAAACGGAGCATCATTTTTCTTTATTTGCATTTACTCTCACATTGGTCGAGGTATTTACTATGAATCATTTGTTCTTTTCCACACCTGAAGAGTAGGGGTTTTAATTTTATTCATAACAATAGCCACAGCCTTCCTTGGTTATGCTCTACCCTGGGGACAAATATTTTGAGGTGCCACAGTGATTACAAACCTATTCTCAGTCATCCCTTACATTGGAACAGATTTAGTTCAATGAGTTTGAGGGGGTTTTGCTGTAGATAACGCTACCTTAGCCACTTCGGTGGCAAAATCTAAAGATGTTTTATTAAAATTAGTCAGCACAACTCTCGAACCTACTTTAATGTTGGTTTTCTTTGCCCGAATATTAGTGACTCTCGTAAATTCTGCTGTTTCTCAGATTCTTGTAAAAACACCTTGAGCTAAGCTGGTCCGAGTTTCTATGAAATCATCAGGGTTGTAATTTGGCTTTGGTTCAGAGTGCAACAACTCATAAGGCAAATGCTTATCTACACCATACAATGTGTAATGTGGAATATCGCCTATAGAAACATTGTAAGCAGAATTTATGGCACATTGAACACCGGGTATAACTTCATCCCAGGTTGCACTATTGTGAATGATAGTGGCTCTCAACACATCGAGAATTTTCTTATTAGTTCTTTCTGCTATACCATTACTGGCAGGTTGGTGGGGAACAATGGTCGATTTAGAGGTCTTGTACAAGGTTCACAACTTTGTCAAGAATCTCATTACAGAACTCACCTCCATTATCTGTTATCTTTTTTTTTATATATTTTATTTAAAAAAACAGGTACAAAATATATGGGTACATAATCAATATGTAACAAGATACAGGCAGTGAACATTAATCAACTGTGACTACACAAATACTGAAGAAGAACATATATAATGACATCAGAACTATTACAATATAAAAATTAAATACAGAGACATCAAGTGTGAACAAAAGTGTCTCCTTACTATAAAACATAACACACAGGTCATCCTGTGGGAAGGTTTACATTCCAACTGTTGCAAATTACCCTTAACCGATCCATGCCTGATCACAACAAATCCGAAATAAAGAAATACGATAATCTCTTCGCGTCCTAAAAAATTCTCCTACCACAAAAAGAAAGTCTTCCGACCTGATTTTATAAATCTTATAACCCCTTTTTCTCTTCATGACAATTGTAATATAATTTGATGACCGACCCCATATCATATATGTGTAAGTACATATTTTACATAAAAACAAATAAAAAATAACATTCCCGAAAAGTATACTCATAAGAGTATAATTACCTTACAATACCATGATAAATACCATCGAATCTGATGTCCTTCCTTAGATCATATATGTTTAAATACATATTTTACAATATATAAAAAATGACATACCGGAAAATGAAACTCAGAGTATAATTATCATCCTACATGGCTCCCCACACCTGAGTTAATACTTTTCTTTTATGTAAAAAACCTTACAGACTTATACTACACATGTTCCTATAAAACCATTCACACCAAATTGCCTTACTTTAAATAATACCTCTTACGGCTTATGTTATACAATACTAAATAATGTCATCAGGTCACAGGATCTAACAAAACCAACATAGATATATAATAATTGTGTCACATAGACACTGTGGCTGTCTTAATAAGTTGTTAATATACATATATACACAAACATATATATGCATAGATAAATATATATAATATATATATAATATATATTATAATAATATATATATATATATATATATAATATATATAATAATAATATATTAATATATAACATATACACACACACACAAATACATATACAATACACACACACACTTTTCATCATGTTTAACACATAATTGAAATTTTTTTTGGAACCATGTTTTTGTCCTTGTATATACTGTAAAATACACAAAATATGAACAGTATGTAAAACCGACATGAGCTCAAAGTAGTTGGTGTAGCCCAGTGGTTCCCAAACTTTTTCAGCTTGTTACCCAATTTAACATGCCACATAAAGCATGTTACCACCCCTTTCACAAAATGTTGTTATTATTGATATATATGGCTAAACGTGAACGTATACAGCCTCGCATACTCCGCTAATCCTAGCAAAACCATTGAAAACGTAAGAACCACACATACATTATATATAAAATTAATAATAGCTACAAATTCACAGTAACAGTGGGTAAATACTAACTATATAATGCACAGGGCAGTACACATACATACCAGCTTATGTCTACCTCGGCTGATGCTCACAGATAAACTGACAGTGTGAAATAGAGGCAGCCTCAGGAAGTGAGTGATGCGTACTGGACAGGTCGATCTGGGCTACTGAGTGACTTTTGTCCTGAAGCATACTTGTCAAAATACTTTTGGGTTTCCACACACTTAGCTATATATTTCTTCTTTTCTAATACTGTATATTAGTTTTTGATGTTTATTGTTATTTGGTTTAACTTTATTACTTACTTATAATAGGTTTACTTTACAACTTTATATACTAAGACAAAGTTAACAATAATCCTCATACCGGGTACCGCATTGTTTTCTTGATTTTCAGAATTCATAACTTTTTTTCTGTCACCCCTCCATTACCCCCCAAAAATGGTTAAATTACCCCCAGGGGGTAATTTACCCCCAGTTTGGGAACCACTGGTGTAGCCAAACGCTCATAATACGTTGATTATCCTCTCTTTAGTCGTGCTACTGCACAGGACACTTTACCTTAATAATTCTTTGTTAAGCACAACACTGCAGTGTTATACTACAGTTGCAACATACCTCTCAAAAACAACACCATGTCTGACATAGCCTTCCAAACCATACCAACTCTCCAGATAACCTTACCTCATGCACTCACCCTCCAATACTTATATATCTCCGCTAAAAAGGAAAACGGTCCCTTAATCTATACTTAGTGTGGCACATTAATGAGTCCCTTTACTGTAATATTTCTGTATGAGTCCAGAAAATGCGTTCTCTACTGTTCCCCATAAATTAGTTTATTTCTACATACCGTACGATATATTCCTGCCGCAATCGCCCTAATTCTAATCCCCCCACCTTTGTCCCTCAATCCCCAAGAAAAATACAAGAAATCTGCCACTATGTACATAATAGCTCTTCTCACGTCTTCAGAGACCCCTCTTACTTCGAATGTTAGGGCTCTCAGAATCTCTACATTACCCCCGCCCCATCAACCTAAACTCTTGCCAACCACAACCGTACCTCCCCCAACTCTTACAGAAATAAACTGCATGAAAAGCTGTTTCCGGTTCCTCACACTTTCGCATGTCGCTTCCCTCACCAAACCCATTACACACAAGCAGACTTTGAAGCTAAAATTCCCCATTACAAATCTATAAACTAACTCCCTCACCCTCGGCATTGATCTAAGCTTCCGGAAATCACACCAAATCTTACCCCAATCATATAAGGGGTATACCGATACCCCTTGCATGGTTTCCGGTTTCCTACTCATCTCCACCAACCTTCCTACCTTTTAAGTTTTACTGCCTCTCCGACGACTAACAATAACCTTAGCATAGTCTCGCATTCAATTAATTCCTTTCCTTCCCACCACCGTCGCACATCCTCCATCACTTTCCCAACTCTTACCCCTCTCACCCCCCCCCTCCCGCACAAACCTCTGTTTTACATACATGGCGTTTACTCTCGGTCCTAGTGCCAAAAGTCCTACTCCTCCTCTTCGTACATTTGACATGACCACCTCTTTACTGAGCCATGCCCTCCCAAAACCCCACACATAACGGAGCGCCCTCCTCTGTATCTCATGTATCTCCTGCACCCGTAAAGGATACACCACAGCAACATTCCACACTTTACTATACACCAATGAATTTATTATAATCTCCCTTTGCAATAAAGTAACATCCCCCGCTCTTAGGCTCCGTATCCTTTTCACTACCTTCTCTCCTACCAACTCCGAGTTCACTTGACGAGCCTCCTGCTCATCAGCCATATATAGTACTCCACAAATTTTCAACCGTTCCGCCACTTCAAATCCAAACTCCAACCCCATTCCACCCCCCACCCAAGCACCTATCTCTAACAATTTTGATTTAGCTCTGTTGACGCTCATTCCTGACGCCCTCCCAAAAACCTTCTAGACCCTCCCTATCGTTCTCAATCCTTCTACACCACATATCCTACCACCACATTAAACCCCACCCGCTCCCCATGTAAAATCCCCTTTCCCTCAACCATTTCATAAAACGGGTGCTGTATGCATGCGAACAAAATTTGAGACATAGGACACCCCTGTCTCAGACACCTCTCCATTTCCAAAATCCTGCCCAACCTACCATTAATTTGCACCTGTATCACCACCCCAGAATACAGTATCTCAACCCACTTTACAACTCTCTCACCAAAACCCAGTTGTCTCAAACTGGCCCCCAGAAACTCCCTATTCACACCGTCATATGCATTCTCCCAATCAATACCTAAAATTCCACCCCCATTGCAACCCTTCAAAAATTCCCAAATCCGGCGGCTATGCCCATCTCTCATGCTACGTCCCGGAATCCCCAACTGTCCCTTATGTAGTATACCTCCTATCACCCTCTTCATCCTATTCCCTAGTATCTTCGCAAAAATCTTATAGTCTGTACACATTAAAGATATGGCCCTGTACGTGCTCAGTGTTTTTCCCTCCTGCTTTTTCCTTACTAACACGACCACACCCGTTCACTGTGTCATTCCTAACCTACCTTCCCTAAGCATACAATTCATTACCTGTACCAGTTTGTCGCCAATACAAAGAACGACTGAGAGCACTTAGAGTTGTGGCAGGGCTTCACCCCAGGTATGGTGCTAATGTTAAAATTGTGAAAATGATGTATCTTGCTTATATTAGATCATTGGTTGATTATGCTGCGCCACTACTTGCTCTTGTGTCTGACTGGAAGCTTGGAGGGCTGGAAAAACTGCAGAACGAAGCAATGAGGATCATCCTAGGATGCCCTCGTACTGCCAAAATTTTAAATATGCAAAAAGAACTTGATATTCCAAGCATCAGAGATCGTGTTACTGAAAGAAATATCCTAATTGGGGTCAATATGCTCAGGCAAGCTCATTCAAACCCCTGCACAGAAGCCCTCCAAACTTTCCTCAGCACTGGTGAACACTCCTCCAGATGGATCGAAAAGACTGGAACCGACCTCTCGCATGAATCAGATACATGATCTATGTCAAGTAAGGCAACAGCGGCACTTCTCCGCTCCTGGAAATATACCCCATTCCAAACTAACCATTCCTCCATTTCCCCCCAAACTTCTTCTTAAATCACAACCAAAACTTCGCCTTGAAGCCAAAACATGAGGCCTTAGCTGTATTGATAACTTAGTCACACAGCACACACTCTCGCAAATTATTTACGTTGATGGTTCTGTTCACCAATCCACTGGTGCAGCTGGTAGTGCTGCTGTTGTCGTACAGAGTGATGGCTCTCTTAAAGAAATTGGAGCACGCATCAATAATTGGGCCTCTACCCTTCAGACAGAACTGTTTGCCATACTCCTTGCACTGAAATGCATCTATGTATCAAAAGATTGACAGTTTAATTGTAACTGATTCTCTGTCACCATAAATGCTCTCAACTCATTAAGCATAAATTGTGGCATGCTTGTGTCAGAAGCCAGACACAGGTATGGTAGGATTGTGGACAGTGGAGTCAGAGTGCACATGCTGTGGATTCCATCTCACATTGGTCTTCAGATGCATTGATAGAACTGATAAATTGGCTAAGCTATAATGCTTTCAAAGAGGGAGTAGATTACAATCTTGGCTTGTCAGGTAGTAGTTTGAGAACAATAATACGAAAAGAACTTCAGCTGAATTTTATGGACTTAAGGCTCAGGGAGATTGACACCAGTGAGTCCATCTATCATCATTCTATCATGCACGAGGAGCCACATGTCTATGGTGCATCCAACAAAATAAGCAGACTCTTGGATGTCACTACCGCCCGGCTCCGGCTGGGTTACAAGTATCTTTGGCAGGTTAAATCACCACCACCAGATGTAGACCAAACGAAATGTAAACTTTGCCAGATGGATTATTGTCACACCTTGCGTCATTATGTACTGGAGTGTGATAAAATTAATGAATTTAGAAACAACTCACTCAGAAGTGTTCAAGAAATGGCTAAGTATTTTATCCACAGTGGTATATTACAGACCATTCTGGAGAAATACCCTGACTTTGCTAGCTGTAAATAAAGCATTACCACATATGTGCATGTGTGGTGTGTGTGTGTGTGTGTGTGTGTGTGTGCGTGTTTGTGTGTGTGTGTGTGTGTGTGTGTGTGGTGTGTGTGTGTTTGTGTATGTGTTGTGAGTGTGTGTGTGTGTGTGTGTGTGTGTGTGTGTGTGTGTGTGTGTGTGTGTGTGTGAGTATGAGTGTGTGTGTGTATGTGTGTGTGTGTAGAGTGTGTGTGTGTATGAGTGTGTGTGTGTGTGTGTAATGAGTGTGTGTGCGTGTGTGTGTATGAGTTTGTGTGTGTGTGTGTGTGTGTGTTTATGTGTGTGTGTGTATGAATTTGTATGTGTGTGTGTGAGAGAGAGAGACTCAGCAATCAACATTTGCACCAATAACTCACTACAGTTGTGACCGGGTGTGGAAGTGTGAATTGCTCATTACTCTAAAATTTGTTCATGATTGCAGCCATGTATAAACGTAAGTAACCATTCTTACAGTATTCATTACCTTTGTAACTTGTGAGTTCATTACCTTTGTAACTTGTGAGTTCATTACCTTGTACCTAGTTCAGCCATCAAAACTTTGGAGCCCGGTCCCTGGACCCATTGTGTACCTCTGTAATCTGTAAATACCTTTGTAACTTGTCATGATTGTGACTAGACCTACCTGGAGTTCATTACCTTTGTAAATTGTGAGTTCATTGCCTTTGTAAATTGTGAATTCATTGCCTCTGTGACTTGCTCTGCTATCAAAACTTTGAGGCCCAGTCCCTGGACCAATTATGTACCTCTGTAATCTTTTGACTACCGCCCACAGGATGGGTATGGGGTGCATAATAAACATATTAAACTAACTACCAGACAATACTTTATATGGTCCCATTGAACTCTATAAAAATCATTCGAAATCCCATCTATTCCTGGAGCTTTTCCCATACTTAAATTGAGCACTGCCTCTTTCACTTCATCCATACTAATTACACCATCCATTCCAACTATCTCCTCCCACACGTCCCCAAGGCTTGCACCCCTTCCCCTTCCTCACAAACTATCCCAACTTTTCCCCTCGTCCACTTCTTTTGAAACCAATAATCAGCATAATTACTCATTCCTTCAGTTGTCGCTAGCATTTGCCCCTTATAATATCCTCCCAAATCTTCACTAACCTCTAAGTTTAAAATAGTTGACTCCTTTTGCCTGATTTTAAAACTTCTCAAAACACTTCCCGAAGGCTTAGCTCCCCACAGTACTGCTTCCACCCCCGCCCTTACCCTTATCTCATCAAATCTTTCATTATGTATTTCCTTCAATCTATCTCTGAGCAGCAATATCTTTTCATACTGCCTTCCCTCACCTTCCTCATAACACTCATTGAGCTGTTGCTCCAAATAATTTTGTAATCCATACCTCCATCTCGCCTCCTCCCGTCCCTTACGTTTATAAAAACCCGCTATAACTGGTTTAGCTTTATTTTCCCACCATTCCAAGATACTCGTCTCCTCCTCCCTGGCACCCCACAAATTTTGCCACCATTCACCAACTCCTCACTCACCCCTCACTCCTCACTTTCCGCATTTAACTTCCAAAAAACCCTGATTGTATCTTAACCACATCACCCCAATCCAGCTCAGCCAAAACTGCCCTATGGTCAGAAAACCCCACGTCCACTGTTCTACTTCCCTCACACTAACTGACTCCGATGTAAGATTTCTATCTAAACCCACTGAATAACCTCTTCTGGCAAAGGTAACTCTATTCTCCTGGCTCCCCCCCCCCCCACATCCCAACCCCCGCATCCTGCAAAAAAACTGCGTAACGCCCCTAACACACACCCTGCTACCCTGGGCTCCACGTTCCCCCCCCCCTTATGACACAGTTCCAATCTCCTCTAATTATAGTGACTAAAGGTAACCCGTAAATAAACAACAATTGTCTCTTACAAAATCCTTTTTTATTCCTGACTGTTTTCCCTCCGCTGGCATGTAAACCCCTATAAACATACTCTCGTTTTCACCCCCAACCACCATCCACCCCCACCATCCTCCCTCCCCTCCTCCCACTTTATTATACGTAAGGGACTGTTTTCCTTCACAGCCACAGCCACTCCTCCTTTTAACCTCATAGACCCACTCACATATAACTTATAACCTTTCAGTAATAAGGGACAGCCGAGCTTATAATTATGTTCTTGTATAAAACATACATCTACATTATACCTCCTGAGGAACCATTCCATCCAGACTCTTTTCACTTCATTCCTCAATCCATTTACATTAATTGTTACTACCTTGAATTACTTTAATAGCGGCGGCTTTCCCTCCGCTTGGGTAGATGTCCTACTACACTTTCCTGGTGAAAAGGTTCTCGTTTAGCAGCCTGCCTGTTCAACCCCCCAAACCCCTCCTTGTCTTTAGAACTATTCATCCCTTCATTCCCCTTTTCCCCTCTCTCCCCTTTTTGGCTCACTTCCTTTTTCCAAGACTTTATCCCTGATCTCTGTCCTGGAGTGAGAACGTCGTAAATCTCCGACGTTCCAGCCGATCACTTACGCGAACTTCCGTCACCAAACCTTCTTCATCTCTCGTTCCCTCCCTATGTACTTCTGCCAAAAATGTGTGCACAGTGCTATTAGTGTGAAAATTTTTCCCCCAACCACCAAACATTATGTGATGTCACCGACATGTGTGTACTCCTTGCTTCCTCCAGACCACCCTCAACTTCACTTAGAAAGGAGTTTTATAACCTCCTCCAGCAATCATCCTGTGGTCCTTCACACTCGTCATCACTCATTCCCGTCGTCGCTGTTGCAGTCTCTGTGTCAACCGGTAACGTTACACATTCGTTCATTGCCTCCTCTGCCTTATCAATTTTCTCACTCCAACGACAAGGTGTCGTTTTGGGGCGTACCCCAGTCCCGACACCTCTATACCTTGCTGCCGACTTATAGGCAATGGTATCTGATCCCTCCTTCCTGCTTTCTTATGGCATTGGGCTGTCATATGGTCAATAAGACCCACACAATCTGCATGTCTGGGGAGCTCCCTAAATCATGGACCAATAGCCTCATTATTCCCATTCCGAACCCCAAATCAAACAAAACTCATTTCGCCCCAATACCCCTTACTAGCTGCTTGTGTAAAACATTCGAAAGGATGATTCTTAATCTTTCTTATGCCCAGAATTGAGGAATTCTTGTCACCCCGGTTGCATGGCTTCATGCATGGAAGGAGGGGCCCTCATTGCATTACACCTTTCTCACTCTGCACACTACAGCTCATACACTACGTTCCTTGACCTTAAATCCGCTTTTGATGTAGCCAACCGACATTTAATCATTAGTGAACTTGCCAGAATGGATGTTGGAAGATGGCTTCTCCGCTGGGTTAAAGGTTACCTGTCCAACAGAAAGTTGTTCTGTGTTGTTTCCAGGACATAGAAGTGTAAAAAGATTTTGAATTAGGAACCCCCCCAAAGGGGGGTGTGCTTAGTCCCACCCTTTTCAACATTTTGATTAATGCCTTACTTAATGCCAGCCTACCAGCCCCCTCATTATATGGTTAGTTTTGCTGATGACATAATGATCACACCACCGGATTCCCCCAACACCCAAAACTTCTTCATCATGTACTAGCCTCGTGTCAGGACCTGGGGTTAATAATCTCAGGGGATAAAACAAAGAACTCAACAGGCGTCCTCTTCGGCAGAGAGGCACAGTTCGTTAGATCCCGTTGCATGATGGTCTCTTCTAGAATATGTAAGCAATACAGGTATCAGGCTTTGAGGTTCCACTACTTGGACCTGTTGTAACGAACTTTGTCGCCAATACAAAGAAAGGCTGAGAGCACTTAGAGTTGTGGCAGGTTTTCATCCCAGGTATGGGGCTAATGTTTAAAAATTTTGAAAATGATGTATCTTGCTTTATTAATCATTGGGGTTTATTATGCGGGGCCACTACTTGCACTCGTGTCTGACTGGAAGCTTGGAGGGCTGGAAAAACTGCAAAACGAAGCAAAAGGATCATCCTAGGATGCCCTCGTACTGCCAAAATTTTAAATATGCGGAAAGAACTTAATATTCCAAGCATTAAAGATCGTGTTACTGAAAGAAATATCCTTATTTTGGGGGCAATATGCTTAGGCTAGCCCATTCAAACCCTGCACAGAAGCCCTCCAAACTTTCCTCAGCACTGGTGAACATCCTTCCAGATGGATCGAAAAACTGGAACCGACCTCCGCATGAACCAGCTACATGATCTATTCAAGTAGACAACAGAGACATTTCCCTGCTCTATGGGATATTACCCCATTCCAAACTACCATTTCCTCCATTTCCCCCCAAAACTCTTCTTAAATCACAACGAAAGCTTCGTCTTGAAGCCAAACATGATGCCTTAAGCTGTAATTGATAACTTAGCACACAGAACACTCTTTCACAATTATTTACGTCGATGGTTCTGTTCACCAGTCCACTGGTGCAGCTGGTAGTGCTGCTGTTGTCACACAGATGATGGCTCTCATAAAGAAATTGGAGCACGCATCAAAACTGGGTCTCTATCCTTCAAACAAACTGTTTGCCATACTCCTTGCAAATCAAATGTGTCCATGTATCTAAGGTTTTACACTTTAATTGTAACTGATTCTCTGTCATCAATAAATGCTCTCAACTCATTAAGTATAAATTGTGGCATGCTTGTGTCAGAAGCCAGACACAGGTATGGTAAGATTATGGACAGTGGAGTCAGAGTGCACATGCTGTGGATTCCATCTCACATTGGTCTTCAGATGCATGATAGAACTGATAAATTGGCTAAGCTGTTATGGTTTTCAAAAATGGGGGAGATTAAAATCTTTAGTTGTCAGTTAGCATTTGAGAACAATAAAACGAAAAGAACTTCAATTGAACTTAATTGACTTAAGACTTAGGGAGAATGACACAAGTTAGTCCATCTATCATCATTCCAAACATGCAGGAGGGCCACATGTCAAAGGGCAATCCAACAAGAAAAGCAGACTCTTGATGTCACTACTTTCCCGGCTCCGGCTGGGTTACAAGTATCATGGCAGGTTAAATCACCACCACCAGATGTAGACCAAACGAAATGTAAACTTTGCCAGATGGACTATTGTCACACCTTTGCGCAATTAGTACTGGAGTGTGATCAGATTAATGAATGTAGAAACAACTCACTCAGAAATGTTCAAGAAATGGCAAAGTATTTTATCCACAGTGGTATATTGCAGACCATCCTGGAGAAATACCCTGATTTTGCTAGCTGTAAATAAAGCATTCCCCAATGTTGCATGTGTGTGTGTGTGTGTGTTGTGTGTGTGTGTGTGTGTGTGTGTGTGTGTGTTGTGTGTGTGTGTGTGTGTGTGTGGGGGTGTGTGTGGTGTTCCTTTTTTTACTCACCTATTGTGGGTTGCAGGGGTCGAGTCACAGCTCCTGGCCCTGGGTGTGGTGTGTGTGTGTGTGTGTACTCACCTATTTGTACTCACCTATTTGTGGTTTGCAGGGGTCGAGTCCTAGCTCCTGGCCCCGCCTCTTCACCGGTTGCTACTAGGCCTCTCTCTCCCCGCTCCATGAGCTTTATAAAACCCTCGCTTAAACTGTAGTTCCTGCCTCCACTAACGTCATTTTCCTAGGCTATTCCACTGCTTACAACTCTATGACTGAAGAATCTTCCTACATCTCTCTGACTCATTTGTGCTTCAACTCCAATTGTGGCCTCTTGTTTCTGTGCTCCCCCCTGGAACACCTTCTTTGTCCCCTTGTCTATTCCAGCAGTATTTTATATGTCGTATATGCTCCCCTGACCCTCCTGTCCCCCCAGGGGGTCAGGCCGATTTCCCTTAATCTTTCCTCATAGGACATTCCCCTTAGCTCGGGAAACTAACCTTGTCGAAAAAACCCTTTGTACTTTCTCTAGTTTCTTGACGTGCTTTATCAAGTGCGGGTTTCCAAACAGGTGCTGCATACTCCAGTATGGGCCTGACATACACGGTGTACAGTGTCTTGAATGATTCCTTACTAAGGTATGGGAATGCTGTTCTCAGGTTTGCCAGGCGCCCATATGCTGCAGCAGTTATCTGATTGATGTGTGCTTCCGGAGACATGCTCGGTGTTATACTCCCCCAAATGATCCTTCTCCTTGAGTGAGGTTTGCAGTCTTTGGCCACCTAGCCTATACTCTGCCCTGTGGTCTTCTGGTGCCCCTCCCCCATCTTCATGACTTTGCATTTGGCAGGATTAAATTCGAGAAGCCATTTGCTGGACCAGGTGTCCAGTCTGTCCAGGTCTCTTTGAAGTCCTGCCTGTCCTCATCAGATTTAATCTCCCTCATTAACTTCACATCATCTGCAAACAGGGACACTTCTGAGTCTAACCCTTCCGTCATGTCGTTCACATATACCAAAAATAGCACTGGTCCCTAGGACCGACCCCTGTGGGACCCCGCTCGTCACAGGTGCCCACTGTGATACATCTTACGTACCATGACTCGTTGTTGCCTCCCTGTCAGGTATTCTTGACCCAAAGCAGTGCCCTTCCTTTATATCGCCTGATGCTCTAGCTTCTCATAATCTCTTGTGAGGAACTGTGTCAAAGGCCTTGTTGCAGCCCAAAGAAGTGAAATCAACCACCCTTCTCTCTTGTCTTACTTCTGTTATTTTATCTAAAAACTCCAGAAGGTTTGTGACACAGATTTGCCTTCGTGAATCCAGCTGTTGGCATTTATACTCCTGTTCCGTTCCAGGTGCTCCACCACCTCCTCCTGTAATCTTCTCCAAAATTTTGCTTTTATACACGTCAATGCCCACAGGTCTATATTTTTAGCGCCTCTTTTGTCTTTTTTTTAAAATGGGAAACATTTTGACCGTCTTCCATACCTCGGTATTGCCCAGTTTCAGGGATTTTGAGATTGTGGTAGTGGCATGCACAACATACTGCTCCCTCCTAAGGACCTGGGAGTTTTGTTTTGGTCCCATTGCCTCTTGAGGTTCGATGTCCCTTGGCAGTTCTCACCTCCTCCTCATCTGTATGAGTCGTCCAACCTTGTTGGTGTTTTTCCTTGCTGGTGTCCCCCTTTGGTCTGTCCCCAGAGTCCTTCCTTCTCTACTGTATACTTCCTTAAATTTCTCTTGTTTACCTTCCTCACATACCTCTATCGTTTTTTGTGATTTCCCTCCACTTCTTTCCTCACTTATCACCTGGTCCTTGACTGTTGTTCTTCCTCCTAATGTGGCTATACAGCGTTTCGGGTCAGATTTGACTTTCGATGCTATGTCGTTTTCATACTGTCGCTGGGCCTCCCTCCTTATCTGTGCATACTCGTTTCGGGCTCTTCTACTAATCTCCTTGTTTTCCTGGGTCCAGCCTCCTGTACCTTTTCCTTCTCTGTTGCACTTAGTTTTTGCCTCCCTACCCTTCGGGTAAACCAAGGACTCGTTTTGGTCTTCCTATTATTTCCGTTTCCCTTGGGGAACAAAACTTTCCTCGCCTCCTTGCACTTTGTTGCCACATATTCCATCACTCGTTACTGATTTTTCCTACCATTTCTCTGTCCCACTGAACCCCTGCAGGAAGTTTCTCATACCTGTGTAGCCCCCCCCCTTTTATAGTTTGGCCTGTCCCCTCAGTTCCTGTTACCTTCTCCACTTGTAACTCTACTATATAGTAAAAAAACTCAGAACCACATGATCGCTAGCTCCAAGGGGCCTCTCATAAGTGATGCCCTCAATGTCTAAAACTGCTCAGGGTGAACACAAGATCCAGTCTTGCTGGCTCACCCTCCCCTCTCTCTCTGGTTGTGTCCCTGACATGTTGATGCATGAGGTTCCAAGTACCACATCCATCATCTTGGGCTCTCCATTTTTCGGGACCCCCATGTGGCTCCAGGTTTTCCCAGTCGATCTCCCGTGGTTGAAATCGCCCATTTACCAGTAACTTTGCTGTGCTCGAGTGAGCTCCTCTTCCCACCTCAGCCAGTGTGTCCACCATCACCCTGTTGTTTTTTCTTCGTACTCCCTCTTGCCTCCTGCAGTTCTGTGGGGGGTTATACATCACTCCAATGACTACTTTGTTCTCCAGACTGAATTGTACCTACAATGTTCTCTTTCTCCAATCATGTCCATGCCTTCCATTTCCTCAAATCCCCATTGGTTTTTTTATGAGCAGTGCAACCCCTCCTCCCCCCTACTCCTTCTATCTTTCCTCAGGATCTGATATCCTGTTGGGAAGATGTGTCTGTTATTGCCCTCAGCGAGTTTTGTTTCTGTACTGCTATGATGTCTGGGATTTTTCACGATTCTTTCTTTCCACCCTCATGTTTATTCTTATTCCATCCGCGTTTTGTGTACCAAACCTTTTTTTTTTCTTTTTCTATTTTGGGGGGGGGGGGGTGGTCATGCAAGAATATTGGGTTGGGGGGAGCGAGGGGCCTTGGTGGGGGCCTAAAATGGGGCGGGTGTAGGTGGGGTTTGTTTTTGATGGGGTGGGGTCAGAATGCCCATAAGGGACAGCTGTTGGGGTGAGGTTTGTGATATGGGTTTGGTGGCAGAGGGAACGTGAGTGGGTTGTAGTATAGGTTGCTCAGTTGCGTTGGGAATGTCGCGGGTGGAGTCTTTTGGGGGGAGATTCTGTGGGGTTGTTTCCCCTTTCCTCCTGTGTCTGGGTCCTGCTCATTTTCTTTGCTTCTCGTTCCTCCTTGCGTCTCTGTACCCTCTCTTTTAGGTAGTCCTTTCTTCTTGTGTTCTGCCCGCGGTCGAGGTAAAACTCTCTGGTACCCCTCTTTGTCCCTCAGTCTTGCTTTCTCTTGCAGAATCCTGGTTCGAACTGATTCTTCCTTGAAAGTTACTCTGACAGGCCGTATCCTTCCACTCGCAAACCACCCAATTTTCTGAAAATTTGTCACCTGGGTCATATTTCCCTCCCCCTATTGTTTTCATGATGCCTTCAATCATTTTTTTTTCTCCTCCTGTTTTATTTTCTTCAAAGTTGGCCCCTTGGCTTCTTGGAGCCCGTACACAAAAACTGACCTCGCCCTTTCCTCCTCCCCACTGAGTCTCCATCTGCGTCCTCTGAGGCATTTTATTCCTTCCATTGACATGTTCTTGCCTTCAGTCCCTGTCATATCTGAAACTTCTATTCTCAGTGGACTGTCTTTTCCCGACCCGCTGTCCCTTGCTACTGCAGTTTTGGGTGTTAGAATCTCTGCATATAGCATACCTTTTATTGTCTTCGGACCTGTCGGGTTTTATCTTAGTGTGCTCGTCGTCTTTTCCCTGGCCCCCCGTGGGTCTGATAGGGCCTTCATGTTCGGCAATGTCTCCATTGTTGCTTACCATCCCCTTGTCTGCGCCTGACTTTGAATTTCCTGAGTCACACCTGAATTGTTATTTGTCTCTCTAATCTGTTTCAGGGTTTGCAGTTTCTCTTCTAAGCACTGTATCCTAGCTTCTGCTGCAAAGACCTGTACTTCCCACTTCCTGCACTCTTCA
Source organism: Cherax quadricarinatus (assembly GCF_026875155.1). Classification (NCBI taxonomy): domain Eukaryota; kingdom Metazoa; phylum Arthropoda; class Malacostraca; order Decapoda; family Parastacidae; genus Cherax; species Cherax quadricarinatus. Next base: position 86,240,817 of record NC_069406.1, on the reverse strand, counting down.
GCTATCCGCTCCTCCCTTTTCTTACCAAGCTCTACTATCTCCTTCCCCACTCTTCCCCCCTTTTTTGGAGCTCTAGCTCCCAGTCCTTTCCTCCCTGGTTCGTCCACCAGATGTCTGGGTTTCCGTCCTCTAAAGGCCACCCATTTTTTTTTTTTTTTTTTTTTTTTTTTTTTTTTTTTTTTTTTTTTTTACTTTTATTACCACAGACAGAGGCTAAGGAGGGAGAGGGTGTGGGGAGAGGGGAGAGAGGGTAGAAAGAGGAAAAGGAGGAGAGAGAAAGGGTAGAAAAGAGGGAGAGAGGGAGAGAGTATGGGGGTGAGGGATAAGACCAAGGGGGAGGGGGAGAAATGTGAGGGGGGGGAGAAAGGGTAGAGAGAGGGAGAAAGAGAGGGAGGGGAGAGGGGGAGAAAAGAGAGAGAGAGGGAGGGAAAGGGGGGAAGAAGGCTATGAGAGAGAGAAACGCGAGGGAGGGAAAAGGGAAGAGGTCCCGTGGGGGAGGCAGTCAAATTCCAAGGGTCAGCTGTGTGTACTCACCTAGTTGTGGTTTCGGGGTCGAGACCCGCTCCTGGCCCCCAGTGTGTATGTTTTGTGCGCGCGTGTGTGTGTGTGTGTGAGCACGTCAGTTGTTTTTTATGTCCCCCGAAATACAATTCACTTCTGTGTATCCGTAATGCTAATGAGATACCACTAACAAGAGAGTAGTTCTAATTATAATACTAGCGTGTGTTAACAAGTCATTCTTTCACCCAGTTATGTACTACCTTTTACTACATGGTAGAGGAGGGGGAGGGTGTGGGGGAGGAGAGAAAAGGGTAAAAGAGGGAGAGAGAGGAGAGAGAAAGGGTAGAAAAAGGAGAGAGAGAGAGGGATGGGGGTGAGGATAAGACCAAAGGGGGAGAGAGAGAATGTGAGGGGAGAGAAAGGGTTTGAGAAGGGAGAAAAGAGGGGGGAGGGGAGAGAAAGAGAGAGGAGAAAGGAGGGAAGAGGGTATTGAGAGGGGAAAACGCGAGGGAGGGGATAGGTAAGAGGGGCTGTGGGGGAGGCGGTCAAATTCCAAGGATCAGCTGTGTGTACTCACCTAGTTGTGGTTTCAGGGGTCGAGACCCATCTCCTGGGCCCCGAGTGTGTATGTGTGTGCGCACGTGTGTGTGTGTGTGAGCACGTCAGTTTTTTTATATGTCCCAGAAATACAATTTCACTTCTGTGTATCCCTAATACTAATGAGATACCATTAACCTGAAAGTAGTTCTAATAATTATAATACTAGCGTGTGTTAACAAGTCATTCTTTCACCTATTACTACATGTGTACCCAGTACTTGCTTCCAGATTGTACTGTCTTTGTTTCCTAGACCATTATCTCTCGAACTGTGCAGGGCTGTAGTCCCATTAAACCACGACTTATCCTCCTGCTTAATCCTTACTCTACAAAGTTTTTTCTTCCTACTACTGCTAGGTGGTTGTGTGTATGATAATCGCTCTGGAGCAGGGTTTAGATATCGAGTTACCAGTGACCGCTGGGCCAGCTCTATCACTCAGACTCCCCGCCAACCACAAAACAGGTGATTTGTACGTTACTGGTCAGAGGGGACATCCATCCAGATGCCTGATGTACCCATGCTCGCTGTACGATGCTTGCTGTACGATGACTCGTGCACCTCGCCCTTCCCCCCGCTGGCTTCTTCGCTATGGCTATCTCGTTGCCCTTTTGAGTCCTCATTTACCACACTTATCACTTGTATACGCTACTTTTATAATTTACACTTCACTTTGCGTAAGTACACTACTTATTTGTGATGACACCCAGCCTGTTATGGCGGCGCACTACTCCCTCAGGCCTACTGCTGCCACCACCTCTGCTTATATATATTTTTGTATATGTATGTATATATATATATAATCCCCTTTCTGGGTACTTGTTTCACTCTGTGTGCAAAATCACATTTTGTCGTTAGCCACCCTCTCTTAATTCTATTGGTATTTTCTCTTTAGTCAATCATTTGTACTTTGTATATGTGTAACAATGTGGCAACAGGTGCCAACTAGGCCTCAACGACTGGCGCTTTGAAATTTTGTTGTATAATTCAGGCTTTTCTCTCGCCTTCCTTATTTGTGTGTGTGTTTGTGTGTGTGTGTGTGTGTGTGGTGTGTGTGGTGGTGTTTTGTGTGTGAGTGTGGGTGAGGGGGTGTGTGTGGGTGTTGGTGTGGGGGGTGTGGGTGTGTTTTGTTGGGTGTGTGTGTTGGGGGTGCGTCCTTGTGTGTATGCATATATTGTATGCTCGTGTGCACATGTCCGTGCGTGCGCCCTCGTGTGTGTATGTGTGTGCGCGCGCTAGTGTGGGTGTAGATCCACTTAATATTTGTATTTATAACTCATTACAATTGTGACCAGGTGTGGACGTATCAGTGGTTCATTACTTTGTAATTTGTTCATGACTGTAACCATGCATAGGAGTGAGGCTGATTCATTACCTCTGTAACTTGCCATGATTGTGACCAGATCTACCTGGAGTTCATTACCTTTGTAACTAGTTCAGCTATCATAACTTTGGGGTCCAGTCACTGGACCCATTATGTATCTTTGTAAAGTTGTGACCGGGTGTGGAAGTGTGAATTGCTCATTACACTATAATTTGTTCATGATTGTAGCCATGTATAAACGTAAGTAACCATTCTTACAGAATTCATTACCTTTGTAACTTGTGAGTTCATTACCTTTGTACCTAGTTCAGCTATCAAAACTTTGGGGGCCCAGTCCCTGGACCCATTACGTACCTCTGTAATCTGTAAATACCTTTGTAACTTGTCATGATTGTGACCAGACCTACCTGGAGTTCATTACCTTTGTAAATTGTTAGTTCATTACCTTTGTAAATTGTGAGTTCATTACCTCTGTAACTTGCTCAGCTATCAAAACTTTGGAGTCCAGTCCCTGGACCAATTATGTACCTCTGTAATCTTTTGACTACCGCCCACAGGATGGGTATGGGGTGCATAATAAACATATTAAACTAACTAACTTCCTCTGTCGTGAGTAATACACATAGGCCTGAGTCCTGAAGACGTCCAGTAACACATACGATGGAATTGGCTGCCGTAAGGTCATTTTCAGTGTAAATGATCCCTCAGGCAACCCCTCATAAGGTCCATCTTTCCACACTCCCAACTCAGCTGAGTGGATTTTTCCATATTTTTACAAAAAACTGCTACCACATCATGCTCTGTTGCCTCAAATGGTACATTCCTTACTTTTACCCACGTCATGTAACTCGACACATCATGGAGGCATACCTCCACTGCAGTGTTCACGGCCAGTCTTCTCTCTTGATATTGTTAACGATGCTAGAGTAGAAGCCCTCCTCCTTAAACTTGATGAAGATCCTTGTGATTCCATTTATGGCTACTCCATACAATTCGTCATTCGGTATGCCATATACTTCGCCGATGATCGTAGGCAGGAGCACCTGCATCGCTGAACTTGTAAGCATTCCACGAACCAATTCGACACACACCGTATTTACACAGCGACCATGTCTATCTGCCATTTTGAATATTCAAAACAGGGAAAACTGTGCAGAAAGCCAGCCTAGACAGGAGCGTCTGCGCAGCAGGTCCACGCGGCCCGAGAGCGATGCAAACAATGGTATGCCTGCAGATTATACATTCCTTAAATACTTTAGTTACTGTCTCAGCAGTCTTATCTGCAATAAATATCTGTGCATTATGGTAGACCATTGTACCAGATATTGTGAGTTAGTCCCTATTGCAGATAAGACTGCCGAGACAGTAACTAAAGTATTTAAGGAATGTATAATCTGCAGGCATACAACTCTTGAGTCCCTAGTAACAGATAATGGAGGTGAGTTCTGTAATGAGATTCTTGAAAAAGTTGTGAACCTTGTACAAGAAGTTATACCCGGTGTTCAATGTGCCATAAATTCTGCTTACAATGCAGATTGGCGATATTCCACATTACACATTGTATGGTGCAAATAAGCATTTGCCTTATGAGTTGTTGCACTCTGAACCAAAACCAAATTACAACCCTGATGACTTCATAGAAACTCGGACCAACTTAGCTCAAGGTGTTTTTACAAAAATCTGAGAAACAGCAGAATTTACGAGACTCACTAATACTCGAGCAAAGAAAACCAACATTAAAGTAGGTTCGAGAGTTTTGCTGACTAATTTTAATAAAACATCTGCCACGCCTAAGCTCGATAAAAAGTTTGTTGGTCCATATCGAGTAGTTGAACATATCAATGACAATAAGCATAAAGTTAGAGAAATCAGTACTGGTCAGTATAAAGAATCGCATTTAGATCATATGAAGTTAGTATGTGATGAGGACGAAGCCCCTGACAACCAAACTATTGTAATAGACTCTGACAATCCTCCTGGCTGGGTCACCACTACTTGGAAAAGACCCGGGCCGGGAGAGTACCGGCGAATAAGGAAACAAAAAAAAAAAAAATCCTCCTGGCTGTGTACCCTCTGCCTCTAATAACCAGACAGACGAACAGCCTGAATGTCGTTATTCTCTATGTACACTACAAGTATTGAGAAATCCCCAAGTATCACTTGTAAACAACAGTGGCATGAGTTAGCTATTGCAACAGATTTCAACCTCCCTAGAGATGGTAACCATTCTGCATATGTAAATCTAACCCTAGCAGAGTTGGGGTTAAGTGTAAACAAGCATAACAGATAGATAATCTAGTTTAAGAGAGGCCTTTGAGTGTGTTACCATATCTACTTATTAATATTCATTTTTTTTTTATTCACGTTCTCTCTGAATTCTGAGATTTAACAGTAAATGACTTGTGTGCACCAAGTCTGCCTTTTCTGTTAAACGCTTTTCCTCAGAATCCATAGATCACATGAATACAGATCGATTGATCATTTTTATCTCTTTTATTGTACTATCCCACCGTTGATTCTATCAAGTACCATAATTTTTAATCCATTACAATAACATCCATTAAAATCTGTTATCATTCTTATATATAGTTCTTATGTTCAACTGTTGTTTACATTGACATTGTATACAATCAGCCCAGAGCCATAATGCCTGCAGTCTATAGTTTATATTAGTAGCTGTATGTCGGGATGCCATACTTTAATTTGGCCAAACTGTCAGTAGTGTGTCACTGATTACTTGTGTAGTATACATAGATATTCCCAGCTCTGTTATAGATAGGCTCCATGGCTAACTATGGCGTCATGAGTCACGCTCAAGTGAGCAGTTGGCTGCAGTCCTCCTCAGCTCCCAGCTAGGCATAGACTCGGCAAGGCAAGACTTGGGCCTTATCCCTTAAGACTCTCCAATTATACACCTAATTAGAATATCCTACGTGTGTATTCTTTTGCCTATATCTCCTAGGAACCCCCACGACACACCACTCCTCTACAACCACTCACCACAAACCACTCCTCTACAACAAATCACCAGACCACTCCCTCAACAACCACTCACCACACCACTCCTCTACAACCACTCACCACACCACTCCTCTACAACCACTCACCACACCACTCCTCTACAACCACTCACCACACCACTCCTCTACAACCACTCACTACACCACTCTCCTACAACCACTCACCACACCACTTCTGTACAACCACTCACCACAACCATTCCTCTACAACGACCCACCAGACCACTCTTCTGTAACCACTCACCACCCCACCTCCTCTAGAACCACTCACCACACCACTCCTATACAACCACTCACTACACCACTCTTTTACAACCACTCACCACACCATTCTACAACCACTCACCACACCACTCCTCTACAACCACTCACCACACCACTACAACCACTCACCACACCACTCTATAACCACTCACCACCCCACACTAAAGCCACTCACCACACCACTCTACAACCACTCACCACACTCCTCTACAACCACTCACCACACCACTCTACAACCACTCACCACACCACTCTACAACCACTCACCACATTTCCTCAAACAACCACTCACCACAACACTAAAACAACCACTTGTGGTTCGATCCCTGGAAAGGGGTGGAAACGTTGGCATGTTCCTTACACCTGCTGTCCCTGTTCACCTAGCAGTACGCAGATACCTGGATGTTAGCCGACTGTAATGGGTGGCATCCTGGGGGGTGGCAGTATACCTCAGATATGTCTGGGCTTTGAAATAAGCTGAGGTAAGATAGCTCTTAACCTGTAAAATTGATATGTAAGAAATAAAAAAACTTGACATGTGCCTAAGATAAGGAAGACATAGATAGGGTAAAGGAAGGAGACTGCGGGAGGGAGGTAAAGATGGTGTGTGAGATAATGTTTTTTATATAATGTCACCGGGGTACACTGATAACTTTTACAAAACTTGAAACTTCCATCAGTTTCCCAAGTTCTGCCTACAAGAAAACAGTGTTTTCTTATAATATAACATTACAACGGGACTGGAGTTTTATAGCGCTCTTTTGTTGGATGTCATCCCTAGCAGTCGGTTAAAAAAAAGGTAACTATTTTTACTGCTAGTGGGCAGGGGTGTAAGAAGTCTTAATGATATAATATATATAATGATATCTTTATCTACTACAAGTACATGTACAAGGATACAGACCATAGTTTGACATCAGTGACATACACTAATAGAAAGCCGCTTGTTAGCTGAACATTAGGGCAAATTAGGTCAGTTTTGTCCCAGGATGCGACCCACACCAGTCCACTAACACCCAGTACCTATTTTACTGTTGGATGAACATAGACAACCTTTGTAAAGAAACACGCCCAATGTTTTTGCCCCTCGCCGGTAATCGAACCCGGACCCTCACCGTGTGAAGCGAGAGCTTTTGCCACCGTCTTAGTAAGAAAGATAATATAATAATATATATAAAATTATATATAAATTATATATATATATATATATATATATATAATATATATATATATTATATATATATATATTAACATATATATAATAATATATAAAAATATATATATATATATATATATATATATATATATAATATATATAATATATATATTTTATTTATTTATTAATTTGAATGATACAGTGAAGTACAAAGGAATACAGTTATTACAGAGAAAACATACCAAACCCCCTTTGTATGCAGAGTATTAGGGCAGCTTAAAATTAACTTAAGATTAACTAAGCAATGATGTATTCAGTGTAAAAACATTATTGTAAACAAAATAACAAATTTAGCACAAAAGAGTATTACAAAGGCAGGGCATATGGGGCATTACTGTGTTGCTGACATTCATAGAATGGAGTTTCTGTTAGGTAAAGTATTTAAAAAAAAAACAAAGTTTGATTGGGTCACAGGTAGACATTTATGAGAAAACAATATGAGACACATTTTATGAGATACACCGGTTGATCAGGCTCTGATGTAAGGAATGTGGGGATGTGAGAGGAGGGTAAAATAACTTTAAATTTTGGCGGTGTGGCAGCCGAGCTCGCCCTTTTGGATGTTTGGGGGGCAGCAGAGCTCACATTGGCTGGCGGGGGTCTGGCTGGGAAACATTATCCCAAGGACACTCGGGTCATGTCCGTCCTCACCTGACTCTGCCACATTATTTACAGAGATTGAGCCCAGTTCGGTCCTTAATTATCGTAAACTCAACCAAAACGTGGGATCTTTATTGTACATTTCCACTTAAAAATTTCCGTGTACACACACACCCCCAACCCCGGTATAATATTATATATATATATATATATTATATATATAATTAAATGGGGAAAGTACCACCCTATAGCGGAAGGGGACCCTCACCTAAGAAGACAATAAACGCCCTAAAGAAAAAACCCCGGGGTTCCCCCGGAGCTTTTGAATATTTTCTTCTCCTACCCCCCCCAATATATTTTTTATTCAAAGGAACATTTATTAATAAAAAAAATACATTTACAAAAAAAACAAAAAACATAATACAAGGCACAATTATAAAAGATGAAATTTCCCCAGCCCCCCGAGGCTGGACGGACCAGTATGCAGCAAGCATTTCCCCTCGGGAGGCGACCTGACGCGGGGAAATGAAAGGGGCTGCCCTTGGGTCCCTGGGGGTGTCAGATCGGGAACCCAATTCTTTAAGGAAACTGTGGCATTTTTTCCCCAGACCCCAAAGGTCTCTGATCCCACGGGGACAAATGATACTTTTTGGCTAAAATATACATTGGCCCCCCCGGGTTAACGATATTTTTTTTCACCCATAAGTATGTTCAGGGGGCCAGACTGACCGAATTTACCCCTAAGGAAAATTGGGAAGTTTTATTCCTTTCAACCCCCAAACATACACTACAAACGGCACTTACATAAATACACTTACATAATTTTTCGCATTGGGGGTAATCGTTTTTCGGGGGTCCACTGTATATATATATATAATATATATATATATATATATATAGGTTCAAGAGATACATTGTTGATATAAAGATGGCATACACAGTGCTTGAGATGTGAGAGATACATGTCTAGTACATATTGTTACAAGTTTGTCACTGATTATAATGCGAAAATCTCATCCCGTTCAAACAGCAGTTAAATCTAGCTTCTGCTGGCTGTTCGTAATGTGTGTCAATACACCGCTGAGTTGTGTGGAAATTAGCAGTGGGATAGAGGGAGGACTCTCAGTTTAGCACAGTGTTGGTGGCGGTCAGAACTTGGCAGACATTGTAGCTGTGTGTTGGTGACTTATAGTGTTGTTATTGCAACTGACGATGCTGAAGGCAGCGGGACGTCCTGCATCAAGTCGTAAGTATCGATGAATTATACAGACGAACGTTAATTAAAGTTTATTTAAGCAGATTTAAAGTATGGTGAGTAATGCTGAATGGTAAATTGCATGATAAAACGTTGCTTGGAGCCGACTCAATAGTTGAGGCATCAGACAGGAGCTTGGGACGAGAAAACCTCTAATTTAGAGGTGATGCTGAAATAGTCGCTGGAATTTAGTGATAAAACTTTATTGTATCTGTGCTTGAAAAAATAAACTTGAGCTTGTGGGTATGTGATTGTTGTGTCCTAGTTGGTGGGTGAGGGATGGGAAGGTTGAATCTTGCTCCTAGTCTACCTAGTGGTGAGTGAGGGATGGGAAGGTTGAATCTTGCTCCTAGTCTGCCTAATGGTGGCTGAGGGATGGGAAGGTTGAATCTTGCTCCTAGTCTACCTAGTGGCTGGTGAGGGATGGGAAGGTTGAATCTTGCTCCTAGCCTGCCTAGTGGTGGGTGAGGGATGGGAAGGTTGAATCTTGCTCCTAGTCTGCCTAGTTGCGGGTGAGGGATGGGAAGGTTGAATCTTGCTCCTAGTCTGCCTAGTGGTGGGAGAGGGATGGGAAGGTTGAATCTTGCTCCTAGTCTACATAGTGGCTGGTTAGGGATGGGAAGGTTGAATCTTGCTCCTAGTCTGCCTAGTGCCTGGTGACTGATGGGAAGGTTGAATCTTGATCCTAGTCTGCCTAGTGCCTGGTGAGGGATGGGAAGGTTGAATCTTGCTCCTAGTCTGCCTAGTGGGGGTGAGGGATTGGAAGGTTGAATCTTGCTCCTAGTCTGCCTAGTTGCGGGTGAGAGATGGGAAGGTTGAATCTTGCTCCTAGTCTGCCTAGTGGCTGGTGAGGGATGGAAATGTTGAATCTTGATCCTAGTCTGCCTAGTGGCTGGTGAGGGAAGGGGAGGTTGAATCTTGCTCCTAGTCTGCCTAGTGGCTGGTGAGGGATGGGAAGGTTGAATCTTGCTCCTAGTCTACCTAGTGGCTTGTGAGGGATGGGAAGGTTGAATCTTGCTCCTAGTCTACCTAGTGGCTGGTGAGGGGTGGGAAGGTTGAATCTTGCTCCTAGTCTACCTAGTACCTTGTGAGGGTTGGGAAGGTTGAATCTTGCTCCTAGTCTGCCTAGTGGCGGGTGCGGGATGAGAAGGCTGAATCTTGCTCCTAGTCTGCCTAGTGGCGGGTGAGGGATGGGAATGTTGAATCTTGCTCATAGTCTGCCTAGTTGCGGGTGAGGGATGGGAAGGTTGAATCTTGCTCGTAGTCTGCCTAGTTGCGGGTGAGGGATGGGAAGATTGAATCTTGCTCCTAGTTTGCCTAGTGGCGGGTGAGGGATGGGAAGGTTGAATCTTTCTCCTAGTCTGCCTAGTGTCGGGTGAGGGATGGGAAGGTTGAATCTTGCTCATAGTCTGCCTAGTGGCGGGTGAGGGATGGGAAGGTTGAATCTTGCTCCTAGTCTTCCTAGTTGCAGGTGAGGAATGGGAAGGTTGAATCTTGCTCCTAGTCTGCCTAATGGCGGGTGAGGGATGGGAAGGTTGAATCTTGCTCCTAGTCTTCCTAGTTGCGGGTGAAGAATGGAAGGTTGAATCTTTTTTTCCTGTCTGCCTAGTGTCGGTGAGGGATGGGAAGGTTTAAATTTTCTCATAGTCTGCCTATGGG
>NC_069406.1:86207399-86229883 GCF_026875155.1 Cherax quadricarinatus | reverse complement strand
ACCCCCACCACCCCCTCTAAACACCCCCCAACCCCCCTTTTTTAAAACCCCAAACCCCAAAACCATCACCTTAAAAAAACCCCAACCCACTTTTACAACACTCACCACACCATTCTACAACCACTCACCACAACCACTCCTCTACAACCACTCACCACACCACCACAACCACTCACCACACCACACTATAACCACTCACCACCCCACACTAAAGCCACTCACCACACCACTCTACAACCACTCACCACACTCCTCTACAACCACTCACCACACCACTCTACAACCACTCACCACACCACTCTACAACCACTCACCACACTCCTCTACAACCACTCACCACAACACTATACAACCACTTGTGGTTCGATCCCTGGTATGGGTGGAAACGTTGGGCATGTTTCCTTACACCTGCTGTCCCTGTTCACCTAGCAGTACGCAGATACCTGGATGTTAGCCGACTGTAATGGGTGGCATCCTGGGGGGTGGCAGTATACCTCAGATATGTCTGGGCTTTGAAATAAGCTGAGGTAAGATAGCTCTTAACCTGTAAAATTGATATGTAAGAAATAAAAATACGTTGACATGTGCCTAAGATAAGGAAGACATAGATAGGGTAAAGGAAGGAGACTGCGGGAGGGAGGTATTATTATTATTATAATCAAAAAGAAGCGCTAAGCCAAGGGAGGGAGGTAAAGATGGTGTGTGAGATAATGTTTTTTATATAATGTCACCGGATACACTGATAACTTTTACACACTTGAAAACTTCCATCAGATACCCAAGATTCTGCCTGCAAGATAACAGTGTCTTCTTATAATATAACATTACAACGGGACTGGAGTTTTATAGCGCTCTTTTGTTGGATGTCATCCATAGCAGTCGGTTAAAAACAGGTAACTATTTTTACTGCTAGGTGGGCAGGGGTGTAAGAAGTCTTAATGATATAATATATATAATGATATCTTTATCTACTACAAGTACATTTACAAGGTATACAGACCATAGCTGACATCAGTGACATACTACTATATGGAAAGCCGCTTGTTATGCTGAACATTTAGGGCAAATTAGGTCAGTTTTGTCCCAGGATGCGACCCACACCAGTCCACTAACACCCAGGTACCTATTTTACTGTTGGATGAACATACACAACCTTTGTAAAGAAACACGCCCAATGTTTTTGCTCTCGCCGGTAATCGAACCCGGACCCTCACCGTGTGAAGCGAGAGCTTTTGCCACCGTCTTAGTAAGATATATATAATATATATATATATATATATATATATATATATATATATATATATATATATATATATATATATATATATATATATATATAATATAATATTATATATATATATATAATATATATATATATATATATATATATATATATATATATATATTTATTTATTTATTTATTAATTTGAACATGATACAGTGAAGTACAAAGGAATACAGTTATTACAGAGCAACATACCAAAGCCCCTTGTATGCAGAGTATTATGGGCAGGCTTAAAATTAACTTAAGATTAACTAAGCAATGATGTATTCAGTGGTAAAAACATTATTGCAAACAGATAACAATTTAGCACAAATGAGTATTACAAAGGCAGGTCATATGGTCATTTACTGTGTTGCTGAGCATTCAGTAGAATGGAGTTTTCTGTTAGGTAATGTATTTAAAAAAACAACAAAGTTTGATTGGGTCACAGGTTAGACATTTATGAGATACAATAATGAGACACATTTATGAGATACACCTGGTTGATCAGGCTCTGATGTAAGGAATGTGGGGATGTGAGAGGAGGGTAAAATAACTTTATTCTGGCGGTGTGGCAACCCGAGCAGCGCCCTTATTGGATGTTGGCGGGGCAGCAGAGCTCACATTGGCTGCTGCTGGGGGTCTGGCTGGTATAACATTATCACCAAGGACACTCGGGTGCATGTCCGTGCACTCACCTGTACTCTGCCACACTTATTTACAGAGATTGAGCTTCAGTTTCTGGTCCTTAATTATAGGTCAAGCTCAACTGCCGCACAATTTTGTGCGGATCTTTATGTACATTTCCACGTTATAATAATTCGTGTACACACACACACTCTCACACGATGTATATATTATTATAGTATATATATATATATTATATTATATATATTGATATATTATATATATATGAGTTCAAGAGGATACATTGTTGATATAAAGATGGCTTATCAGTGCATGTGATGTGAGAGATAAATGTCTCAGTACATATTGTTAAAGGTTTGTCACTCGCAATGTATAATCGAAATTCTATTCTTTCCCCTTCCCCCGGCATGTACAATACAGCAGTTAAATCTAGCTTTGCTGGCTGTTCGTTAATGTGTGTCAATACACGCTGATGTTTTGTGAAATTAGACAGTGTGGATAAGAGGGAGGACTCTCAGTTTAGCACAGTGTTGGTGAGCGGTAGAAACTTGGGCAGAACATTGTAGCTGTGTTGTTGGTGACTTATATGTTGTTATTGACACCACACCCCAATCCCCCAACTACCCCCCCCACACACAACCCCCACCACCCCCACAACCCTCCATACTGCACGATGCTGTAGGCAGCGGAGGACGTTTTCACACGACCTACTCTTGTCATCCTTTCCATTGTTTTTTTGTTTTTTCTTCATCTCCATGCATAAAGTCCGTAAAGTATCGTATGAATTTAACAGACGAACGTTAATTAAAGTTTATTTTATGCAGATTTCAAAGTATGGTGAGTAATGCTGATTGGTTATAAATTATTTATTTTGCGTTGTAAACGATTGCTTGGAAGTCCGACTAAATAGTTGAGGGCATCCGACAGTGAGCTTGCGGACGAGAGTAAATCCTCTAATTTAGATGGTGATGCCCGTAATAGTCGCTGGTATTTAGTGCATAAAACTTTTATTGTACTGTAGCTTGGAATATAAACTTGTGCTTGGTGGGTATGTGTTTGTTGTGTTCTAGTTGGTGGTTCGGTGAGGGATGTAAGGTTGGAATTTGCTCCTTGCTTATCTAGTGTGTGGTGAGGGATGGAAGGTTGAATCTTGCTCCTAGTTGCCTATGGTGGCTGAGGGCGTGGTAAGGTTGAATCTTGCCTCCTAGATCGCTACCTAGTTCGGCTGCGTGAGGGATGCGTCGAATGCTCGAATCTTGCTACCTTGTCTACCTATGTGGCTGTGGAGGGGATGGATAGTTGAATCTTGCTCGTAGTCTACCTAGTGGCGGTATGAGGGAACATGGGAGGTGTTTGAATCTTGCTCCTAGCCTGCCTATGTGGTGGACGTGACGGATTGGGCAAACGGTTGAATCTTGTCTTTCCTACGTCTGCTAGTTGCGGTGTTGAGGGATTATGATGGGAAAGGATGTAATCTTGCTCCCTAGCTTGCTAGTGGTGGGAGACGGGATAGGAAAGTTGAATGCTTGCTCCTAGCTCTACATAGTGGCTGGATGAGGATGGAAAGGTGTGAAATCTTGCTCCGTAGTCTGCTAGAATGCGCGTTTGGGATGTGAAATGGTTGAATCCTTGCTCCTAGTCTGCCTAGTTGCGGTGAGAGATGGGAATGGTTTTGAATCTTGTACACTAGTCTGCTAGCTGTTGCTGGTGAGGTGTATGGCCCCCCCCCCCCCCGCGAAGGTTGAATCTTGATCCTATGTCTACCTATGTTACGGGTGAGAGTTGGTAGGTTCAGATCTTGCTCCTAGTCTGCATTGTGTGCTGTATGTGCAGGGATCGGGAATGTTGTAATCTTGATCCTAGTCTGCCTAGTGGCTGTGTGATTGCGGAGGGAGTTGAATCTTGTCTCCTCATTTAGTCTGCTAGTGGCTGGTGAGGGTATGGGAAGGTTGAATCTTGCCTCCTAGGTCTACTAGTGGCTTTGTGTAGGGCACATGGAAGGGTGAATCTTGCATCTCAGTCTACCTAGTGGCTGCGTGAGGGGCCGTGGGAGGGTTGATCTTACTACTAGTCTACCTAGTACCTTGTGTAGGTGTTTGGGAGGTTGAATCTTGCTCCTAGTCTGCTAGTTAATAATGTGCGGATCGGGCGGGATGGAGAGGCTGAATTCTTGCTCCTAGTCTGACTAGTGGCGTGGTGATCTGCAGATTGGAAGAAATTGCAAGCTTAGTGCCTGCCTAGTCTGCCTTGTGGAGGTGAGGTATGAGGGATGGAATTGTTGAATTCTTGCCTCATAGTCTGCCTAGTGTTCGTTAGATGTGAGGAATGGAAGGTTGAATCTTGCTCGTAATAGTCTGCCTAGTTGGTCTTTCTCCGGGTGATGGGGATTGGAAAGATGAATCTTTGCTCCTAGTTTGCTTATGTGATCGGGCTGAGGGATGGGAGGTTGAATTTTTCTACTAGTCTGCCTAGTGTCGGTGTGTAGTTGAGGGAATGGGTTAACGTGTTGAATCTGCTCTAGTCTGCCTAAGCTGGCGTGTGTAGGGATGGGAAGGTTGAATCTTGCCACACTCGCTAGTATGCCTAGTTGCTGTCGCGTGTAAGGGATGCGAAAGTTGAATCTTGATCCTAGTTCTGCCTGAGTAGCGTGTGTATAATGCATTGAAGGTTGAATCTTGCTCCTTGTCTGCCTAGTCGGCTCTGGTGAGGTGATGTCTGAATGGTTTGTAATTGTTGCTCCTAGTTTGCTAGTTGCGGGCGAGGGAATGGAGGACGGTTTGAATTTGATCATAGTTCTGCCTAGTTGCGAGGTGAGAGATGGCGCAGCGTTGTATCTTGCTTCTAGTCTGCCTAGTGGCGGAGTGAGGTATGAAAGGTTTGAGATATTTTGCTCCTAGTTTGCCTAGTTGGGGTTAAGTGGAAGGGAAGGTGATATCTTTAATGCCTCCTAGTTCCTGCCCTAGTGGCGGGGTAAGGGATGGAGGTTGAATCTTGACGCTCCCTAGTCTGCCTAGTGCGCGGTGTGAGTGGCAAATGGACTGTTTGAATACCTGCTCCTTGTTACTGGCGTCCTGATTGGAGGTACTGTCGAGGGTATGGGTAAGGTAAATCTGGCTCCTAGCCTGACTAGTGGCGGGGGTCTTGTGAGGGATGGGGGAAGGTTGAATCTTGCTCCTAGTCTTGCCTAGTTGGATGTGTGTAGGGCAATGCAGTAAGTTGAATCTTGCTCTCCTAGCTTGCCTAGTGCGCGGTGAGATGGATTGGGTATGGTTGTAATCTGCCCCCTGTTCTCTGTCTGACCTAGTGGGAACCCTGTGAATCTCTCTTTAAAACTGCTTTAACATTATTTCTAATTTCTTCTTTGTGCATGACAGTCGTAATGCAAATTATTCGCTATGTGTTTTCTCAGTCTTTTGAATTATCTGGTTAGTTTTCAAATCGTCTTTTCTCCCTATTCTGTAGATTGAATCAAAATAACTACGGGGATTCTGTGAACGTTTATTCAATGGTTCTTAATTGAGTGCAAAATTGCAAACTTGTGACCAATGGTTATTAACTGCATACTTCCGTACATTTTCGTAGCTAGTGTACTCGTAGTTACTCGTTGGCCTGCTATGCTCCAGTACTTTCTCTGGTCCTGTGCTACAGATCTTATCATGCGTGTATACTCAAGTACTGTCTGCTGCTACTTGGTACTCTCAGTACTTCTTCTGGATTATTGGCTCCATGTTACTTGTCTGGCTGTATGCTCAGTCTTATATGGATGTTATGCCTCTAAAGTATTATCTGGCTGTATGCTCCATTACTTGTCTGGCTCTGTACTCCAGTATTGTTCTGGATGTATGCTCCAGTACATTGATCTGGCTGTATGCTCCAGTACAATCGTCTGGCTGTATGCTCCCAGAAGTGTCTGTGCCTGTAATTATCCGCTTGTCCGGGTGATATGCTCAGTACTTATTGGCTGTAGGCTCCCAGCTACTTGTTCTGGCTCTCTACTCCAGTACTTGTCTGGCTGTATGCTCGAGTACTTGTCTGGCTATATGCTCCAGTACATGTCTGGCTGTATGCTCCAGTACGTGTCTGGCTGTATGCTCCAGTGCTTGTCTGGCTGTATGCTCCAGTACTTGTCTGGCTGTATGCTCCAGTACTTGTCTGGCTGTGTGCTCCAGTACTTGTCTGGCTGTATGCTCCAGTACTTGTCTGGCTGTGTGCTCCAGTACTTGTCTGGCTCTGTACTCTAGTACTTGTCTGGCTGTATGCTCTAGTACTTGTCTGGTTGTATGCTCCAGTACTTGTCGGGCTGTGTGCTCCAGTACTTGTCTGGCTCTGTACTCTAGTACTTCTCTGGCTGTATGCTCTAGTACTTGTCTGGCTGTATGCTCCAGTAGTTGTCTGGCTGTGTACTCCAGTATTTGTCTGGCTGTGTACTCGAGTACTTGTCTGGCTGTATGCTCCAGTATTTGTCTGGCTGTATGCTGGAGTACCTGTCTGGCTGTATGCTCTAGTACTTGTCTGGCTGTATGCTCCAGTACGTGTCTGGCTGTATGCTCCAGTACGTGTCTCGCTGTATGCTCCAGTACTTGTCTGGCTGTATGTTCCAGTACTTTTCTGGTTGTATCCTCCAGTACATGTCTGGCTGTGTGTTCCATTACGTGTCTGGCTGTGTACTCTAGTACTTGTCTGGCTGTATGATCCAGTACTTGTCTGGCTGTATGATCCAGTACTTGTCTGGCTGTATGCTCCAGTACTTGTCTGGCAGTGTACTCCAGTACTTGTCTGGCTGTATGCTCCAGTACTTGTCTGGCTATATACTTCAGTACCTGTCTGGCTGTATGCTCCAGTACTTGTCTGGCTGTATGCTCCAGTAGTTGTCTGGCAGTGTGTCCAGTACTTGTCTGGCTGTATGCTCCAGTACGTGTCTCGCTGTATGCTCCAGTACTTGTCGGGATGTATCCTCCCGTACTTGTCTGGCTGTATGCTCAGTACTTTCTGGCTGTATGCTCCAGTACATGTCTGGCTGTGTGTTTCCATTACGTTTCTGGCTGTGTACTCCAGTACTTGTCTGGCTGTATGATCCAGTACTTGTCTGGCTGTATGCTCCAGTACTTGTCTGGCAGTGTACTCCAGTACTTGTCTGGCTGTATGCTCCAGTACTTGTCTGGCTATATACTTCAGTACCTCTGGCTGTATGCTCCAGTACTTGTCTGGCTGTATGCTCCAGTAGTTGTCTGGCAGTGTGCTCCAGTACTTGTCTGGCTGTATGCTCCAGTACTTGTCTGGCTGTATGCTCCAGTACTTGTCTGGCTATATGCTTCAGTACCTGTCTTGCTGTATGCTCCAGTACTTGTCTGGCTCTGTACTCAAGTACTTGTCTGACTGTATGCTCTAGTACTTGTCTGGCTGTATGCTCTAGTACTTGTCTGGCTGTATGCTCCAGTACTTGCCTGTCTGTATGCTCCAGTACTTGTCTGGTTATATGCTCCAGTACTTGTCTGGATGAGTGCTCCAGTACTTGTCTGGCTGTATGCTCCAGTACTTGTCTGGCTGGGTGCTCCAGTACCTGTCTGGCTGTGTGCTCCAGTACTTGTCTGGCTGTGTACTCCAGTACTTGTCTCACTTGTCTGGCTGTGTGTTCCATTACTGGTCTGGCTGTGTACTCCAGTACTTGTCTGGCTGTATGCTCCAGTACTTGTGTGGCTGTGTGTTCCATTACTGGTTGGCTGTGTACTCCAGTACTTGTCTGGATGTATGCTCCAGTACTTGTCTCACTTGTCTGGCTGTATGTTCAAGTACTTGTCTGGCTGTATGCTCCAGTACTTGTGTGGCTGTGTGTTCCATTACTGGCCTGGCTGTGTACTCCAGTACTTGTCTGGCTGTATGCTCCAGTACTTGTCTCACTTGTCTGGCTGTATGTTCGAGTACTTGTCTGGCTGTATGCTCCAGTACTTGTCTCACTTGTCTGGCTGTATGCTCCAGTACTTGTCTGGCTGTATGCTCCAGTACTTGTCTAGCTGTGTGTTCCATTACGTGTCTGGCTGTGTGCTCCAGTACTTGTCTGGCTGTGTGCTCCAGTACTTGTCTGGCAGTGTACTCCAGTACTTGTCTTCTCAGTAGTAGTAACCAGTTACCAGTAACCATTGTGCCAGTTGACTCACGACCAACCGTCTCTGCCTGAGTCACTGTCTATTCATATTGAGCTGACCTGGCATTATTCAAAGACCCTCTATGGGTACGGGGGGGCCATCAGTCATTTTTTCGAGAGTGAGCGAGGGGACCCAAACTGGTAAGGGCGCCCCCCAAAACCTTATTTTTAAATTTAAAAAGTACTACCGGGCCAACGTGAGAAATTTCTTACCTAATCCACGTGTCAAAAACTCCCACATGTTTAAATGGGCCCAGCGGTGGGGGGAGCTTTGGTTTTAGGGGTTTTTTAGGGAGAAATTTCAAGCCCGTTAAAGGGCTTTGGAAGCGGCGGGGGGTAAAATTTTAAACCGTCACCCACCCACTACCCTCACGCCCCCCCTCCAGCCTCCCCGAGCCTGTTGCAACGTTTCAAGCTTCCTCGCTTAGTTCGTGTGCTAATTCCCTTAAAACCCCGGGGGGTTTTTCCCCGGATTTTGAAAATTTAAGCCAGTCATAACCCCGACTGGGGTGTGAACCCCAGCCCGGGCCTTTAATTCATCCACCCTGTTTTCCTGTCAAAACTCCTCCTCCTTTCTTTGTCCCTCTTTTTAAAACCGTTTTTCCATTTCAGCCATTCTCATGGGAAATCCCGCCCACCCAACCCCAGCTTCTAACCCAGTGGGGAGAGAGAAGTAAGCCACGAGTAAAAGTAAGCCAAGTTCCTCTGAAGAATTGTTAAATCGCTTTGGGGTTCCCTGTTGGATTTTTAAAAATTGGTTTTTTCATTTTTTCCGGGCATGGAGTGGCTTATAAAACCACCTTCGGGGGTTAGAGTGGGGTGCGGGGCCCAGTGCCCCAGGGGAAGTCCACCCACCAAAATTTCTCCCTCCACACACTATCCACCACCACCAAACCCCTCATCCCCTTTTGGGGTTTGGGTTTGAAAACCCTTGTCCCGGGGTTTCCTACCGGGTTTTGGTCACAAAATTTGGTCAAGGGGTTTGTAATTTAAAGCCCCCGTTTAAAACCCAAATTTATGGGGGTTCACCAAAGGGGAGCGCATTTTTTTCCCCAACAACATGGGTGGGGGAGGCTCAGTCACCGCGCGGACAACCTAAAAACCTACCCTAAACACCTTAAAATTCCCCCAACTACTACAGACTTCAGGATTTTTTAGAGTATTTTTCTTGCTTTTTTAAAGACATTTGCGTTTTTGGAACATTTTTAGTAAATTGTTTGTGTCCCTCAAAAACCTTTGGGTTTTTTCGTTTTTAAAACGCAAGAAATTTTTTTGGGACTCATTTTTTTTTATAATATTTTTCAGTTTTTTCCCTTATTTATATTTTTTTTTATCTGTGCTTTTTTTTTCTTTATGCTACCCGGGCCTCTAGAAAGTTATTATTGTTTTTAGTGTACCATCAGTCACTCTGTTTTGAAGTGATTAAATTTTTTTTTATTTTTTTTCTTTCAGCGTTTTTTTCTCCAGAAATTGTCTTTTGTTTTTTCATGCAGTGATATTCACCCCAGTATCTAAATTATCCATTTTTTTCTATGTGTTTTTTTTTTTTTCGTATCCCCAAAGCAGTGTCTCTTTCCCTCTAATTTTTTCGCAGACTTTGGTACTATTTTTTTTTGCCACCCAAAATTTTTTTTGTTCAGCAAAAGCAAGATTTTGTTGTTTTGTCTATCCCCACAGCAGGATTTTGTTGAAAAGAATATACTTTTTAATTTTGGTGCCCCCCACTGTAAGTTTTTAATTTCCCCCGTTTTTTTTCCTTTGTTTTTTTTTTTCATTTTTTTATATTTTTTTTTGAAAAAATTTTCACTCTTGATAAAATTTTTAAATTTATTTTTAAAACGTAAAGTGTTTTCTTTACTCGGGCCTTGAGAAAATTTGTTTTTCTAATTTAAAATTTAAAGAGTTAAAAGGGTTTTTAAAATCATTTTATTTTTTTTTTCCAAAATTTTATTTCATTTTTTTAACCTGATTTTTCCCCATGCCCACTTTATTACTGCAGTGGGATTTTTTCTAAAAATTTATTTTGTTGAAACTTGTTCTGCAGGTGAATTTTTTTGTTGCACTTGTTTTTCATAAATTTATTTTTTTTTTTAATTGATATTTTTTTGAAATATTTTTTTTTAATCTCGTTTATGCATTTTTAGAAAATATTTAAAATTTTCCCATTTAAAACAATTTTAATTTTTTTTTTATACTTTTACTTAAATTTAAAAATTTTTAATTTAAATTAAAATTTTTTATTAGAAAAGAGTAAAGACAGTAATTTTGCTTTTTAATTCATTTCCCCAGTAATTTTTTTTTTTTTGTTTATTTCAATGAAAAATTTTTTCTTGCCCTTTGAGTTGTCCTTCCTCTTGCAGTTTTTTTAACATTTTTTTTTTTTCCCCCTTTCCCCAGAATTTTTTTTATATTTTTTAAATTTCAATTCAAGAATTTTTATAAATTTTTATTGCTTTAAATTTTTGCCTTTTTTTGTTTTTCGTGCTACTTTCCCTTTAAATGTCCCCACATCCCGAAAGTGATATTTTAAGTGAATTCGCCACTTCCGACCTCCCCGGCTACTGTTCCCCCTGTCATCAGTCCCCCACATTTCCTTTAGGGACGACAGCCCGCCCCAAACCCCCGAGATTTTATATTTATCCTGTGTTTCCCCTTGTCTTTTCCCTTTTTATAAAGGGGCCATAAACATAGTTTTGAAGAAAGGTTTTGCACCCATTCGTTCCGTTGGGTCCCTTTTAGTTAAGGCCCTCCTTCGGGAAAGTCTTATCGGCCCTTGTTTAAAAAGCTTTTTAACGTTCTCCTGCTGCTTTTCACGTTGTTGATCCCCTTTGTTTTGCGAGACTTCGGAAAATCTTACTAAGGGGCCCACAATATGAGGAATGTTTCTTTCTTTCCTTTTTCCCAGAAAAAAAACAGTTTTTCCCAATATTGGGTTCTTGGGAACTATTGAAGCAAACACCCAAAGAGTAAAAAATCGTTGAGTGCTTTTGCTTTTAGATAGCAAACTTTTTCATCATTTTACAATGCTGTCCAATCTTCATTTTTTGGGCCCCTGACGAGGATAAACCCCCACAGCATCGTTTGCTAAATTGGCAGTTTTTGTGAGAAAATTAAAGAACAAAAGCCCCCTCCCTTCTCTGTGTCTTTTTAAAGGCCTAAACCCCCCCAACTGTGACGAGGGAACCCCTTACACCCTTTAAAAATAAATGTCGTTCCTTGGGGGCCCCCAGGGTACTTTCCCCTTTGTATAAAAAGAATGTCACACAATCCCCTCAGTCTGCCCCACCTTTTGGGTTTGCGCCACAGAGAAAAAACCCTTTGGTCGTAAACCATCTCAAGATCCCCAAAGAACAAGGAAACAGATCGTTATAAAACCTGTAGTATTCATAGTACATTCATAACCTTATCGGGGGGGACTTTTTTAAAAAAACTGGGGTTTTCCTTTGGCCTTTATTGCAAAAAATTTGTCCTAAATATTTACCCAAAAGGGGACGTCGACTGAAAAGAGCCCAATCTTCCCTACGTATTTTTTTTTCATAGAATAATGGACAGGGGAAACACATTTTGGTGCAATGCCTCTTATAACCTTCAGTACTCTGGGTTTCTTTTTTTGGGTCGTTCCAACCGCGAACCCTTTGGGGAAAACAGATATCTGGTTCTCAAAAAAACCAAATCAGGTTTAAATTTTTCCCAATTCCAAACTAACCAGAACCGGGTCGTTTTTTCCCTTTTTGGGGGGGAATTCGACGCCCCATTTCCAAACCGTCCCTTGGTGACAGTTAGTATAATGAGTACACCATCCCCATTCCCCCCCCTTTGAAGCCTTAAGGAGTCTGAGAATAAAACCCCTTTCTAAATATTTTTTTCACATGTTTTCTGAAATAGTTGTTTTTGGGGGATGAAAGTAAAAACAATTTTTTTTTGATGACAACCCCCCTTTTTTTGTTTGCACATAACTTCCAAAAAAACCCATGGGCCCTTTTGGCAAGCATTGTTTTTAATGCCCCTTTCATTTGTTCATGGATTTGGGTGCGCAAGTAAATATTATTAGGTTATTTTTTGTTTAAGGATAAGCAGTTACAAAAGTCCTTCCGTAAACCCGGGATCATTTTGCCCTCCCTTAGTGGAGTATCGGGGTTCTCACCTGGTGCCCGAGGTCGGATTTTTCCCTAACCTTTTTTCCCACCAAAAGGTAGAGACTTCACTGTTTCCCTTTCCTTGTTGTCGACCAGTTTTTCTTTCCCGGGTGACCTTCTACGGGTTTTGTTTTTACTGCGGACTTACGCATTGTTGGCCGCCCCTTTAAAATCGAGGGAAACCCCAAAATTTGGACGATTTTGTTCGTTCCCATTCGGGGGTTTTAAACCACTTGGATCAGAAATCTGTTATACTGCTGCAGATTTTTTTTACGGTTTAAAAGCCCTTTAAACAACTAAGGGCATTTCCAGTAGCGAAACCCAAGCGTTCAGGCACGGGAAAATTCGTCACTTCCCATCAGTGCCCACCTAAACCTTCGACGGGCAGGATAGCCCGATGCCTCAAGTTCCGGGGGAACACTCAGATTGCCTTAGGGGCCAAAAACCAATCCCTGCAATGCCTGTAGTTCGAGTAGAAGTTTCCCCAAAAGGGGGAAACCCCTTTTTGGGAAAAAACAATTATTTTGCAACAAATTAATGCCTTCTCTTGTTGAATTAAACATCCGTCGAAGAAAGACGTCTCGTTGCGGCAGTGCTCTCAAAGAGTGTCTGTAGTTTTTCCAAGTTTTTTCCAAAGATGGTGATAACGTCCTATTTGACAGGGTTTCCCTGCAAAGAAAAAGGTTTCTTTTTTGTTAAACCACCTTAAACATGTTGTAAGAGATAGTAACCAACTCTCCGGGCCCAAACCCACTTCGGTCACAGTGTTGGGCCCTCGAGCAAATACCAATTCTTTTGACCTTGTTCACTATCCTTCCCCTTTTTCCGGTAGAGGATATTTTGTCCCTGCCCGGGGGTCGGGCTATTTCGGGCCGGGGGACCTTTTTTCCACTTAAACTGGATCAATCTTTTCCAAACCAGTTGAGGAAAAGATTTTAGCTCCCATTTGATTTCCCCAGATGAAGTCAAGCTTTTTGTTGCCCTGTTGACAAACGTCGTAAAAAAAAAAACCCCCTTCCCTTTAAAACCGGTGAGAAAAAGGGGTTTTTATAACAAAATTTTTGGGCCCATGTTTTCCCACTTGAACCGGGGACAAGACCAATTTTCCATACCGGGGAACAAAAGGCCTCTTTAACAATTTTGCTGTCGCAAAAGAATTGTTAAATAAAATTGCTTGTTGATGGAGTTATTGCCCCTGGGAAATTTCCCCTTTGGGAATGCCCCTTGTTTAATAGCCCTAAAAAGGGAGGGTACTTGGCGACCAGTGATTGACTTTGGGAAGTTAAAAGGGCAAAACCCTTCCAGATCGTTTTTCCACCCCTTTTAATTTGGGGTAAAATCTTTTACGAAATATCGGGGGATAACAAAGTTTTTTTCAAACCCTAGTTTTTGTTAAAAGGGGTTTTTTTCCCAAAGTCCCTCTTCACGAGGACAGCCAAGAGCAAACTGCTTTCCCTTCCCTCCTAAGGTCATTTTCACTTCCCCCCCTTGGCTTTTTTGGTTTACGTTTCTTTCCCCTATCACTTCTAAAGGCTCATGACTAAAAATCTTTAGAGGTCCATGGGTTTTAATGCCTTTAGGGTTGATTTTGAGGGGGAAGGAAGGTATGTTAAAGATTGGTTTACACACTTGAAAAGACTTGATGTAGACTTGGAAAAGCTTGAAGAAGCCAATTTAAAAAACAAACTGTCTAAATGCAATTTTTTCAGATCAGAAATTAAATTTTTTTTGGTCACGTAGTTACTCCTAAAGGGGGTTTGCTGTCAAAGTAAAGTAAATGAGTACTAAATTTTTTCCCAAAAACCCAAAAAATGCGATGCCCCGTAAATCCTTTTTTTGGGCTTGCAGGTTTTTATAAAAACCTTCTTTTCCCAAATTTTTTTTCCCTAGCTTCTGCTCCTCTAACTGAGTTGTTTAAAAAAATGCCCCCTTTTTTTTTGGGCCTTCCGTTTAAGGGAAAAGCATTCCCAAACTCTCAAAAAAAAGCTAACATCTGTTTCCCAATTTTTTTAAATTTCCCGATTTTTCAAGCCCCTATCTGGGCAAATTTTGGCCCAAATTCAAAATTGGGATAAAGGGGCCCTTTCTACCAGAAGACCGGTGGCAAGTACAAAAGCAGTTGCATTTGCTAGCCTAGTCCTTTTCGAATGGGGGAAAAGTAATTATACATAAAATGGCAAGAAGCTTTTGCAAAATTTTTGGTCCTTTTAAAACACTTCCGAGACATTTTTTTATTTAGTAACGTTCATGTCTTTACAACCATGGGTCCCCTGAAACCCTTATTTTCCCGAACAAACAACCTTTCTGGAAAAGGGTTTGCCCGTGGACCTTGGGCTATCCAAGATTTTAATTCCACCTTTGAGCATTTACCTGGCAAGTCAAATTAGTCGCCGAAGCCCCTTTTCCGGGCATTTTGTTTAGTAACGGAAAACCCTCCATTTTGTTCCCGGGAAAATGTAAAGAATGCTCAACAACCCGGGTCCCCCGGGGGTCTGGGGATTCGATTCCCCGCTCCAGGAAAAATCTTATTCTGGGTTTGAAGCCACCAGCACCCCCTCATTTCCTTTTTTTAAAAACCAAGAATTACGTATCGAAAGCCGGGGATGGGGATCCTAGCAGAAGAGTTACCATTAGTAATTCCCCAGTACTAGTTAATGTAGCCTTCGCTTTGTTACGATGTACCCGGTGTTGACACCCCCTTTGGATGCATTTAAAAAAATCCAGATTGGGAAATTTCTTTTTGGGCCCCGAAAGGGGAAAATGATATTTTTGGTAGTTAAGAAAAGTAGTTCTGCATGCAACATAAAGGAATGCTAATGGTCCCCAAACCCAAACCCAAATTATCCAATATAGGAAACCCTGGGAAAAAAGTGCCTAGATTTTTAACTTTTTTCCAAATTTTTCCCCCCCCCAAAGGAAACAACATCTGTGTGGTTTTGGTAGACCATTTCAAACCGATATTGCGGTTTTTCCTTTTTCGATAAGACTGCCCAGACCGTAGCTAAAGTTTTAAAGGGAAAGCATTTTCCCCAGGCATAACCCCCCCTAAGGGCACTAGTAAAAGATAATGGAGGTGAATTCCGTAATGAAATTCTTTAAAATTTTTTTTGTTTCCCTTTTCAAAATCTCTAAATCCACCATTGTTCCTCATCATCCTGCCAAAAAATTTGGGTTTGCGAACGAAACCAAAAAGGGAAAATTTGAGTCCCTTTAGAGCCCCTATTTTTTCCCAACATTTAAACTTGGGATTTAAAATTATAAACCGATGTGCAGTGTTCTATAAAAATTTTGCTTAAAAAATGTTTCTATAGGTGACACTCCACTTTTTTCAATTTTATTGGGGTAGAAAAAACGTTTGCCTTATGTGTTTTTTTTTATTCAAAACCGAAAACCAAAATTTCAACCCCGATGATTTTTTAAACAACTCGTACCAGCTTGCCAAAGTGTTTTTTGGGAAAAATCCCTTTTTAAAAACTTCATAAAACAACAGCTGAAAATTTAAACAAAGTCCAAAAACCCCCGATCAAACCCCTCCCCAAAAACAAAATAGGTTCGAGGGGTTTTGCTGATTAACCCTTTAAAAAAAAAGTCTGCAATGCCAAAAATTGATAAAAATTTAAATTTGGGCCTTTTTCGTTATTGAACATTCAAAATGGAAAAGTATTAAAGGGTTTGAGAGATTATACTGGTCAGTTTTAAAGAATCGCATTTGGGTCAAAATTTTAAATTATTTTGATGATAATGGGTTTTTCCCAAACCCCGACTAATGTGAAGACTCTGCAATTTCCCCCTGTTTCCTTTTACTCACTTTCCCCGATACTCAGTCAGTTAACAACCAAAGGCTTTTTTCCCCCAAAGTACACGACAGGGATTGAGAAATCCTCAAGAAAAATTTGTAATTTCCCAATTTAGATTTGCCCCAAATACGCTGAGTTAAACCCCAATTTTCTCGGTTTTATCCCCCCAAAAGATGAACCCATTTGCATTTGTCAATTCACCCTAGGGAAGTTGGGGTTTTTAAAATTTAAAAAACCGTATAGATGAATAATTTAAAAGGGATCAAAATTTTTCCGTTTTTCAAGAAATTTTTTTTTTTTGTTTCATTTTTCTTCCGCGTTCTGAAGTTAACAGTCTAGATTTTTAGTGCACCGAATCTGCCTTTCCCGTTTTTAAAAACTTTTTTTCTTTTTATATATTTTCCCCCCTCAAAACCGTTGATCACATAAAACAGGGTGATCGAATTTAAATTTTTTTTTTTTTCCTTCTATTGTGTAATCCAAGTTGAAATCCCCATGTTCAATTTTTTTGAGTTTTTTAATTTGCTATATTATTAAACCCTTTTATTGCATTACAGTTTCGTTACGTAACCTTTCCCTTCCAAAGTTTATTATGTTTTGTTAAAATGTTTTTTAAATTTTTTTGTATTTGACATTGAAAAGAATCAGGGCCCCAAACCTTTTACCTGCCTCTCTAGTTTTTTATTAGTTGTATGTTTGGGACCGGGCTACGTTTTGCGTTTCCCAGCTCTTTAGTTTAGTAACCATTACCAGGGAACCCCCGGGGCCAGTTGACCTCACGACCCCAAACCCTCTCTTTCCCGAGTCACTGTCTATTCATATTAGCTGAACCCCGGCATTATTCAAAAAACCCTCTATGGGTACGGGCGGCCCCTCAGTCAGTTTTTACGAGAGTGAGCGGGAGGCAGGCCACGCTGTAAGGGCGCAAACCCCCCTTATCTGTAATTTTTACGTACTACCCCCTAAAGTTTTGGGGTTTCTTTCCCAAAACCCCGGTCGGAAATCCCCCCCATGTTTGTCTGGGGTGTATGCTCCCGTATTTGTCTGGCATATGCTTCAGTTTCTTTTCTGGCTGTATGCCCCCAGTTTCTTTTTCTGGCTGTAGCTCCCCGTACTTGTCTGGCACGTTCTCCCGTATTGTCTGGCTGTATGCTCCATTTAAATTTTTCTTGGGTGTTTTGCTCCCCTACTTTTTGGCTATTTGCTTTATTACCGTTGATGTGGCTCCAGTTTCTTGTTGGCAGTGTGGGTCCATTTCTTGTCTGACGTGTGTCCAGTAAATTGTCTGGCTGTATGCCCCCCGTAAATTACTTTGGGTTGTTGGGGCCCCTAAACCCGGGCTGGCTGTATGCCCCCATACTTGTCTGGCTGTTTCTCCGTTCCCGGGGTGTATGCTCCAGTACTTGTTTGGGTGTTTTCTCTCAGTAAATTTTCTGGTGTATACCCCCAGTTTTTGTCTGGGTATGGCCCGTACTGTCTGGGGTGGGGGTACTCCTACTTTTCTGGGTGTATGTCTAGTATTGTCCCGGCTTTTTTCTCCAGTATTGTTGGCGATGCTCCAGTACTTGTCTGGCTGTTTTGCTCCAGTACTTGCCCGGCTGTACCTCCCGTTTCTTGTCCCGGATGTATGCTTTCCCGTCCCTTTTTCTTGCTGTGTGATTCCGTACTTTTTGGCTGTTTTGCTCCAGTACCCTTTTCCCGGGTGTGTGCTCCGTACTAGTTTTGGGTGTATGCTCCAAAAAATTGGCTGGCCCGGGTGGCCCTTTCCAAATACTTGTCTGGTGTGTGCTCCAGTACTTGTCTTTTCTGTGTACCCAGTAAAATTTTCTGTCGGAAGCTCCAAAACTTGTCCCCACTTGTCGATGTAAGCTCCCGTTTTCTTGGTTTTGGCTGTGTTTCCAATTTCTGGTCGGCTGGTAATTTCCCGTACTTGTCTGGGTGTAAAGCTCCAGTACTTGTCTCATTTTTCTGGTGTTTGTTCCAGTACTTCTTTTTTCCCGTAAAGCTCCAGTACTTGTCTGGGGTGTACTCCCTACTTGTTTGGTTTGTAAATCCAGTTTCTTTTTCTGGCTGTATGCTCCAGTACTTGTCTCACTTGTTGGTTTTATGCTCCAGTTTCTTGTCTCACTTTCCCCGGGTGTTTCTCCAGTACTTTTCTGGCTGTTTTGCTTAAATCTTTTTTCTGGCTTTTGCTCCCGTAAATTGTTGGCTGGGTGCTCCATACTTTTCTGGTGGGGTACTCCAGTACTTTCTGGCCCGTATGCTCCAGTACTTGTTTCCTTATCTGGCTGTATGCCCCCAGTAATTTTCTGGGTGTGTTTTTCCATTAAATGGTCTGGCGTTTTACCCCAGTAAATTTTTGGCTGTGTGCTCCAGTACTTGTCTCACTTGTCGGCTGTATGTTCGAGTACTTGTTGGCTGTATGCTCCCGTACTTGTTGGCTGTGTACCCATGCTTGTTAGCTGGTACTCCCCTACTTGTCTGGCTGTATGCTCCCTATTGTTTACTTGTCTGGCGTCTGCTCCCTTTGTCTGGGTGTGTGTTCCATTTTCGTGTCTGGCATGTACTCCAGTATTGTCGGCTGTAGTCCCGTATTTTTCTGGCTATATGCTCAGTCCTTCTGGCTGTATGCTCCGATTTTTCTGGGTGTTTTTCTCCGTACCTTTGGGTGTATGCCCATACTTGTTGGCTGTATGCTCCAGTACTTTTCTGGGTGTATACTCCGTACTTGTTGGCTTATGCTCCGTACTTGCTGGTGTGTACTCCCGTATTTTGGCTTATGCTCTATACTTGTCTGGCTGTATGCCGTACTTGTCTGGCTTTGTCCATACTTGCCTGGTGTATGCTCCAGTCTTGTTGGTGTATGCTCCAGTACTTTTCTTTCTGTGGATCCAAATACTTGTTGGCTGTTTGCTCCAGTATTGTCTGGATGTGTGCTCCGTACTAGTTTGGCGTATGTCCAGTAGTTGTCTGGCTGGGTGCTCATACTTGTTGGCTGTGTGCCCCCAGACTTTTTCGGCTGTGTACTCCAGTACTTTCTGTCGGTATGCTCCAATACTTGCTCCTTGTCTGGTGTATGCTCCAGTACTTGTGGGGCTGTGTTTTCCCCTTTTTTTACTGGTCTGGCGGTACCCCAAACTTTCTGGTTTGTATGCCCCATATTGTCTCACTTGTCGGGCTGTTTTCGAGTACCTCTCTTTTGTATGCCCCGAAACTTGCCCTTCTGTGTATCCATACTTTTTTGGCTGTTACTCCGTATTTGTCTGGCTTTTTATGTCCAGTACTTGTCTCATTGTCTGGCTGTATGTCCAACTTGTCGGCTGTTTTTCTCTATTGTCGGGCTGTGTGTCCATACTTTTCGGGGCTTTTTGGCTCCAGTCTTGTCGGCTGTGTGCTCCAGTATTGTTGGGGTACTCCAGTACTTGTCTCTGTATGCTCCGTACTTGTTTCATTGTTGGCTGTATCTCCAGTATTTGTTGGCTGTGTGTTCCATTACTGGCCCTGGCTGTGTACCCCAAATACTTGTCGGCTGTGTGCTCAGTACTTTTCCCCTTTTTGCTGGCTGTTGTTCGGTGTTGTCGGGCTGTAGCTCCAGTATTGTCTGACTGTGTACTCCGTGTTGTTACTGTGTCTCCAGACTTGTCTGGCTGTATGCTCAGTTTTGCTCACTTGTCTGGCTTTTCTCTCCAGTACTTGTCTGGCTGTGTATTCCATTAGTGTTGGCTGTGAAAACCCATATTGCTGGCTGATCCCCCATATTGTCTCCTTGTCTGGGTTATGCTCTAGTATAGTTGGCTTTCTACAGTACTTGTCTTGCTGTACTCCAGTACTTGCCCCCCCCCCCCCTGGCTTATGCCCCAGTACTTGCCTGGTTATATGCCCCAGTACTTTTCTGGATATGTGCTCCGGTATGGTGTATGGTTAATCTGTGTTTCAGGGGTTACCCCCCCCCTTCATCCCCTCCCTTTTTTGGTCAACTATCTACTGGTGTTGGTGATCCGGGGCCCCACCTGCCCTGTAGTCAAGGTTGGGGACGAGTATAAAGAAGTGACACCAACGAGAACGCCCTGCTCTCCTGTAACTGGCCAAGGTTGTTACCCGGCCCTGGACTTTTTCTTTTGTATTTTGACTGTTCCTTGGGGAAATAAGACATTATTCATAAAGAAATATCGGACACATTTTTTTGCTAGGATCTCGTCCCAACGTGTTATGAAGCCTTGTTATATATTTTAGCCAATATAGAACAAACAAACATTCTAACTTATAACATAATTTTTTTGTAGTTATTATTGGCTTTATGTTGTATTTTAAAATACTCATTTTAAAAAAGATTTCCGGAGATTTCTATTTTACCCCAACCTCTCTGACCATTGTTTTATGCTAACCAGAAGGAAAAATAGTGGTTACAACCTAGGGGGTGAACGTGTCCGTACTTTGTTGGCTGTATGCTCCAGTACTTTTCTGGCTGATGCTCCCGTATTTCTGGCTGTGTGTTTCCCGTACTTTCATGGCTGGTGCCCATACTTTTCTGTGGACTCGGTTTTCTTGTTAACTAGATTTCAGTACTTGCTTAAACGTGTGATCTAGTAGGTATAACTGTACCCCTGTTGTGGTTGGGGGTTTAGTCACAATTCTGGGGCCCCCCCTTTTTACTGGCCGTACCCCGGGCACTCTTCCCCCTCCCTTAGCTTTTTATATCTTTCTTAAAGCTGTGTTTGATCCGCCCCTACATCATACCCGGTTTCCATTCCTGACAACTGTTGACTGAAGAAAAATTCCTAAAAATCCCCGTGGTTCATCTGAGTTTAAAATTTTAACTGTGACCCCTTTTTGCTGGGCCCCATCTCTGGAACATTTTTCTGTCCACCTTCTTTACCTTCCCCATTTTTTTTGTCGTTATCATATCCCCTCTTCCTGTCTCCCAGTGTCGTAGGGTCGTTTCCCCTTTTTCTCCTGTTAAACATACCCCTTTGCTCAGGGACTAGTTTGTTCAAATTTTTCACTTTTTCTATTTCCTTACATGCAGGTAGGTGATGGTTCCAAAAGGCACTGCATATTTTAAATGAGCTAACGTACAGTGTACAGGGTCCCGAATTACTCCTTATTAGATGTCGGAATGCTGTTCTTAGGGGTTTCCAGGGCCCGTTGCTGCAGCAGTTATTTTGGGTTTATGTGCGCCTCAAGAGTGGCCCGGTGTATACACTTACGAAGTCCTTTTCCTTAGTGAGCCGTGTAGGCTCTGGCCCCCTAATGTACTCCATCTGTTTTTCTTGTTTGCCCCTTCCCCCAAACTTTTAGGGTTTGAATTGGGGGGAACTGGGGGCCAGTTCTGGGGCCAGGCCTGCAGTCTGTCCAGATCCCTCCTATTCTGCCTGGGCCTTGTCCCAGAATTCTTCTTTCAATTCACATCATTGCAAAAATGGGGGCACTTCGGATTCTATTCCTTCCCCATGTGTTTACAATACCAGAAAACGGGAACGGTCTTAGAAATTTATCCCTGTGGCACCCCGCTCGTTCAGGTGCCCTGACACCTCACTTACTCGCTGTTGTCTTCCGGGATTCCCCTGATATTATATGCCCCCCCTGTTACCCCTGTTGGTCCTCCTTTCCCACTAATCTCTTGTGTGGAACTGTGTCGACACCTTCTTACAGTCCAGTAAATGCAATCTACCCACCCCTAGCTCTCTTGTCTTGCCACGTCACCCTTCATAGAACTCCAGTAGTTTGTGCAAAAATTTCCCCTCCTCAAACCATGCTGCGTCGTTTATAAGCTCATTCCTTTCTAGTGCTCCCCCACCTTCTCCCCGGTAATTTTCCCTGAATTTTTATATATACACGTCATTGACATGTTCTGTGTTTTTTTCTGTCTCTTTTTTTTTTTTCAAAAATTTGGGGGCTTTTTCTGTCTTTAATTCCAGTTCCCTCCCCGTTTCGTAGATGGGTGAAAAAATTGTTTGTGGGACATAAAAAGCCCTGTCCCTCTCTCAGAACCCCCTGGGAAAATGTTATCCGGGATATCACCTTTAGGGATTAGCTTGTTAAAAGCCTCTTCACTTCTTCCTCGGTTGTTGGGATTGTGTCGAGACTTGGTTGTGTACCCCCCTCTCAGCCTTTCTGGAGCCCTTTGTCTCCTCTATAATATTCTTTGAATCTCATGTTGGCTCCCCACATCTTGCAGTCGTTTTTTGTGACTTCCCTTCCTTCCCCAGCCTGATTACCTGGTCCTTTACGTTTTTTCCTCCTGCATGGCTGTTAAAAATTTTGGGGCAGATTTGGGTTTTTTTGTATGTCTTCTATTGCCTTTGGGGCCTCCCGTCTTGCCTGTGCAATTCATTTCTGGCTCTACGACTGGTCTTATTCTCCTGGATCCTTTGCCCTTTTATACTTTTTCCATTCCCGCACACTTTGGGTTTTTGGCCCCTCTGCACTTTTTGGGGGAACCATGGGGGCATCCTGGCCCTTTTTAATTATTCCTGTTACCCTTGGGTAAAACCTCT
>NC_069406.1:86147180-86206899 GCF_026875155.1 Cherax quadricarinatus | reverse complement strand
TTACCCCTTTTATATTATAATTTTATACTTAATTTAACTTAAAA
Organism: Cherax quadricarinatus; assembly: GCF_026875155.1. Taxonomy (NCBI): domain Eukaryota; kingdom Metazoa; phylum Arthropoda; class Malacostraca; order Decapoda; family Parastacidae; genus Cherax; species Cherax quadricarinatus. The sequence goes on along the minus strand of NC_069406.1, from coordinate 86,206,855 downwards.
AATTACCTTTATAGTACTATCTACTATATATTCCCAAGCTCCACTATTTGATCATCACTTTATTTGTATTAGTCCCTTAGCTCATTATTTTACATTTGTTAAATAATCCAGGTGCTATTTTTTAGCTTAAGACTATTTACTTTGTTTTATACTTAATTAAAAACTATAGATTCACTACAAATCTTATGATTACAAGCATTGATCCTGATACCAACCTCTTATTTAATGACTTAAATGAATCAAACAGTAACTGTAATTACTACACTGCAGAACAATAAAAGGCACTTCTCAGTGCCAACAACAACATAACTATATTTAACTACAATATCAGATCTTTAAGCAAGCATTACGATGACCTTCATAGCATTACTAAATTCCTTACATGCCAATATGTCCATCATTACACTAACTGAAAACCTGGCTAAAGCCTGATAGTACAGATGTCTATGCCATTCCTGGTTACACAGCCATACACAACTGTAGGCCAGATCAACAAGGGGGTGGCACAGCCATATACTACTCAGACCAACTAGAATGTATCACTAATACTTGCAAGTGGATGAACATGGGGAATATATAATAGCTAAATTCAAATCAAAGTACCTACAAAAACCTCTCACATTGATAAACATCTACAGAGTTCCACAGTCAAACATTAGCCAATTTAGTCAAAATCTAGGAAGTATGATAACTGATGCACGCATGAACAAAGATCACTTACTACTCTCAGGTGACTTCAATATAAATCTCCTGCAAGACCAGGACCCACACGTTACTGAATTCACAAACACAATGAGTAACTGTATGTTACTACCAACAGTAACAAAACCTACAAGAGTTACAGAGACTAGTGTTTCCCTACTTGACCACATCTGGACCAACACCATATCCCCTTTAAAATCAGCATAATTACAGATAATACCACAGACCACTACCCTACTTTCCTCATAACAACTCTTGGTAAACTACCCCAAGACACTACTAAAGTCACCTTCAGACTTCACAATGAGGCAGCCATTAATAACTTCACAACAGCAATAGCAAACATTGATTGGCACACTGAGCTAGAAACCTATACAGATATTGACGAATGTATTAATAATTTTCTAAAAAAAACCCAATACCTCTATAACAAGCACTGCCCTAAAAAAACTAAACAGATGACAGCAAAGAGACTGAACAGTCCCTGGCTAACACCCAGCATTCTCAAATCCATAAATACAAAACACCAATATGAAAAACAGTACAGAATGGGTCACATAACCAGAGACCAAACAAAACGTTACTCGTCAATCCTAACCAGCCTGATAAGAAGGGCAAAAAAATTGTATTATGAGAACAGATTATCCAACTTACGAGGTGACATAAAAAGACCTGGAAAACCCTATCAGAAATTCTGGGAACAAAAAAAGATATCACGAAATAGCGAAAATAAAATTAGCAAAAACAGATGAACCCCAACTCCCACCAACAGAAACAGCAAACAGACTCAATGATTTCTTCTCCACTATAGGACAAAACCTTGCCAATAAAATCCCAAGCTCAGATACCCCACCAAATGACTACCTCACCGGCAACTACCCGAACACACTGTTCCTAGCTCCGACTAACCCATACGAAGTCTCCCTTATTATCAACGCACTAAAAAACAAGGCAGGAGATTTAAATACCTTACCACCCCTTATATACAAAAAAGTGTCACAAGTGCTAACACCAATCATTGCAACACTCTTTAACAAATCCATTGAATCCTCCACCTTCCCTACAGTACTCAAAATAGCAAGGGTCACCCCGATCCACAAAGGAGGAGACCAAACAGAGTTGAATAACTATAGGCCAATATCCAACTTACACCCTCTCTCAAAAATCTTCGAAAAATTAATACATAAACGAATCCACTCCTACCTTATCTCCCAAAACATACTCAACCCCTGCCAATTTGGATTCAGGCCTAATAAAATACTAATGATGCTATTATACACATGCTAGAACATATATACACTGCAATAGAGAAAAAGAAGTCCCACTGGGGATCTTCATTGACTTACGTAAAGCTTTTGATACAGTTGACCATGACTTGCTCCACGTAAAATTGTCACACTATGGTATAAGAGGGCACTCCCTCAACTACCTCAAGTCTTACCTCAGCAACAGAAGCCAATATGTGTACGCAAATGGGGCAAACTCTTCTGCACAACCAATTACAGTTGGTGTCCCACAGGGAAGTGTCCTTGGCCCATTCTCTTTCTCCTATACATAAATGACCTTCCAAATGCTTCGCAATTACTCAAACCCACACTATTTGCAGATGACACTACATACGTCTTCTCTCACCCGAGCCCAGTCACGCTAGCCAATACTGTAAATACCGAATTACAGAAATATCTACCTGGATTTAGGACTAACAAACTTACACTAAACATTGACAAAACCTACTTCATTCAGTTTGGTAACAGAGCTACAGATGTCCCTCTTAACATAATGATAAATGGATCACCTATCACAAAACTAACAGAGGAAAATTCTTAGGAATCCACCTTGATAATAGACTCAAATTTCATACACATATACATCAAATTTCTAAGAAAATTTCCAAGACTGTAGGCATACTATCGAAGATACGGTACTATGTTCCACAGTCAGCCCTCCTGGCCCTATATCACTCTCTTATTTACCCCTATCTCACCTATGGAATTTGTGCATGGGGCTCAACAACAATTAAACCATCTCAGACCACTAATTACCCAACAAAAGGCTGCAGTTAGAATGATAACAAATTCTCACTACAGGCAGCACACTCCACCAATATTCAATACACTAAACCTACTCACCATACAAAACATCCATACTTATTACTGCACCTATTACATACATAGAACACTTAATCTCTGATATTAACCCTCCCCTCAAACATCTCCTTGCCAAACCCCAACAGAACACATGACCATAACACAAGGCACAGATCACTCTTTGATGTTCCTCGTGTCCATCTCACACTATGCAAAACTCAATGCACATAAAAGGCCCTAAAATCTGGAATTCATTACCTGTAAATATAAAAGAAACACAACCTGTTTATAAATTCAAGTCTCTTCTCAAAGATTACTTACTCACCCAAAACCAAATAAATACTGAATAACTGAACATTATAAATTGTATATCTTAAATGTTTCTCACAATTATATCACATAAATGTTAAACCTAAAACCCAATCTAACTTTATTATTTTTTAAATACACTACCTAACAGAATCACTACCTAACTGAATGCAACCATATGACCTGTCTTTGTAATACCACTTGTGCTTTATAGTTATCTGTTTACATTAATGTTTTATCACTGATTTCATCATTGCTTAGTAGCAGCGCTGTATAGTCCTTGTGGCTTAGCGCTTCTTTTTGATTATAATAATAATAATAATCATTGCTTAGTTAATCTTAAGTTAATTTTAAGCCAGCCCGTAATGCTATGCATAGTATAAGTGGCTTTGGCATACTGCTCTTATCTGTATTTTTTTTGTACCTCTGTATGTGTGCACAAATTGGAAATAAATAAATAAATAAATAAATAAAGGTTGAATCTTGCTCCTTGTCTGCCTAGTGGCTGGTGAGGGATGTGAAGGTTGAATCTTGCTCCTAGTCTGCCTAGTTGCGGGCGAGGGAGGGGACGGTTGAATCTTGATCCTAGTCTGCCTAGTGGCGGGTGAGGGATGGGAAGGTTAAATCTTGCTCCTAGCCTGCCTAGTGGCGGGGTGAGGGATGGGAAGGTTGAATCTTGCTCCTAGTCTGCCTAGTGGCGGGTGAGGGGTGGGGAAAGGTAAATCTTGCTCCTACCTGCCTATGGCGGGGTGAGGGATGGGAAGGTTGAATCTTGCTCCTAGTCTGCCTATTTTCGGGTGAGGATGGGAAGTTGAATCTTGCTCCTAGCCTGCCTAGTGGGGGGGTGAGGGATGGGAAGGTTGAATCTTGCTCCTAGTCTGCCTAGTGGCGGGTGAGGGATGGGAAGGTTAAATCTTGCTCCTAGCCTGCCTAGTGGCGGGGTGAGGGATGGGAAGGTTGAATCTTGCTCCTAGTCTGCCTAGTTGCGGGTGAGGGATGGGAAGGTTGAATCTTGCTCCTAGCCTGCCTAGTGGCGGGTGAGGGATGGGAAGGTTGAATCTTGCTCCTAGTCTGCCTAGTTGCGGATGAGAGATGGGAAGGTTGAATCTTGCTCTTTGTCTGCCTAGTGGACCCTGTCGAATCTCTCTTTAAAACTGCTTTAACATTATTTCTAAATTTTCTTCTTTTGCATGACAGTCTTAATGACATTCGTATGTGTTTTCTCAGTCTTTTGAATATCATGTTAGTTTTCAAATCGTCTTTTTTCCCATTCTGTAGAATGATCAAATAACTATCGGATTCCTGAACGTTTTTCAATGGTTCTTAAAGAGTGCAAGATGGAACTTTGTGACCCATCGTTATTAACTGTATACTCCCGTACATTTCTAGCTGTGTACTCGAGTACTCGTCTGGCTGCATGCTCCAGTACTTATCTGGTTGTATGCTACAGTACTTATCTGGCTGTATGCTACAGTACTTATCTGGCTGTATACTCAAGTACTTGTCTGGCTCTGTACTCCAGTACTCGTCTGGCTGCATGCTCCAGTACTTATCTGGTTGTATGCTACAGTACTTATCTGGCTGTATACTCAAGTACTTGTCTGGCTCTGTACTCCAGTACTTGTCTGGCTGTATGCTCCAGTACTTGTCTGGCTGTATGCTCCAGTACTTATCTGGCTGTATGCTCCAGTATTTATCTGGCTGTATGCTCCAGTACTTGTCTGGCTCTGTACTCCAGCACTTGTCTGGCTGTATGCTCCAGTACTTGTCTGGCTGCATGCTCCAGTACATGTCTGGCTGTATGCTCCAGTACGTGTCTGGCTGTATGCTCAAGCACTTGTCCGGCTGTATGCTCCAGTACTTATCTGGCTGTAGGCTCCAGTACTTGTCTGGCTCTCTACTCCAGTACTTGTCTGGCTGTATGCTCCAGTACTTGTCTGGCTGAATGCTCCAGTACATGTCTGGCTGTATGCTCCAGTACGTGTCTGGCTGTATGCTCCAGTGCTTGTCTGGCTGTATGCTCCAGTACTTGTCTGGCTGTATGCTCCAGTACTTGTCTGGCTGTGTGCTCCAGTACTTGTCTGGCTGTATGCTCCAGTACTTGTCTGGCTGTGTGCTCCAGTACTTGTCTGGCTCTGTACTCTAGTACTTGTCTGGCTGTATGCTCTAGTACTTGTCTGGTTGTATGCTCCAGTACTTGTCGGGCTGTGTGCTCAAGTACATGTCTGGCTCTGTACTCTAGTACTTGTCTGGCTGTATGCTCCAGTAGTTGTCTGGCTGACTGCTCCAGTACGTGTCTGGCTGTATGCTCCAGTACTTGCCTGGCTGTATGCTCCAGTACTTTTTTGGCTGTATGATCCAGTGCTTATCTGGCTGTATGCTCCAGTAGATGTCTGGCTGTGTACTCGAGTACTTGTCTGGCTGTATGCTCCAGTACTTGTCTGGCTGTATGCTGGAGTACCTGTCTGGCTGTATGCTCTAGTACTTGTCTGGCTGTATGCTCCAGTACGTGTCTCGCTGTATGCTCCAGTACTTGTCGGGCTGTATCCTCCAGTACTTGTCTGGATGTATGCTCCAGTACTTTTCTGGCTGTATGCTCCAGTACATGTCTGGCTGTGTGTTCCATTACGTGTCTGGCTGTGTACTCCAGTAGTTGTCTGGCTGTATGATCCAGTACTTGTCTGGCTGTATGATCCAGTACTTGTCTGGCTGTATGCTCCAGTACTTGTCTGGCAGTGTACTCCAGTACTTGTCTGGCTGTATGCTCCAGTACTAGTCTGGCTATATACTTCAGTACCTGTCTGGCTGTATGCTCCAGTACTTGTCTGGCTGTATGCTCCAGTAGTTGTCTGGCAGTGTGCTCCAGTACTTGTCTGGCTGTATGCTCCAGTACGTGTCTCGCTGTATGCTCCAGTACTTGTCGGGCTGTATCCTCCAGTACTTGTCTGGCTGTATGCTCCAGTACTTTTCTGGCTGTATGCTCCAGTACATGTCTGGCTGTGTGTTCCATTACGTTTCTGGCTGTGTACTCCAGTACTTGTCTGGCTGTATGATCCAGTACTTGTCTGGCTGTATGCTCCAGTACTTGTCTGGCAGTGTACTCCAGTACTTGTCTGGCTGTATGCTCCAGTACTTGTCTGGCTATATACTTCAGTACCTCTGGCTGTATGCTCCAGTACTTGTCTGGCTGTATGCTCCAGTAGTTGTCTGGCAGTGTGCTCCAGTACTTGTCTGGCTGTATGCTCCAGTACTTGTCTGGCTGTATGCTCCAGTACTTGTCTGGCTATATGCTTCAGTACCTGTCTGGCTGTATGCTCCAGTACTTGTCTGGCTTTATGCTCCAGTACTTGTCTGGCTGTATGCTCCAGTACCTTTCTGGCAGTATGCTCCAGTACTTGTCTGGCTGTATGCTCCAGTACTTTTCTGGCTGTATGCTCCAGTATTTGTCTGGCTGTATGCTCCAGTACTTGTCTGGCTCTGTACTCCAGTACTTGTCTGACTGTATGCTCTAGTACTTGTCTGGCTGTATGCTCTAGTACTTGCCTGGCTGTATGCTCCAGTACTTGCCTGTCTGTATGCTCCAGTACTTGTCTGGTTATATGCTCCAGTACTTGTCTGGATGAGTGCTCCAGTACTTGTCTGGCTGTATGCTCCAGTACTTGTCTGGCTGGGTGCTTCAGTACTTGTCTGGCTGTGTGCTCCAGTACTTGTCTGGCTGTGTACTCCAATACTTGTCTGGCTGTATGCTCCAGTACTTGTCTCACTTGTCTGGCTGTATGTTCGAGTACTTGTCTGGCTGTATGCTCCAGTACTTGTGTGGCTGTGAGTTCTAATTACTGGTCTGGCTGTGTACTCCAGTACTTGTCTGGCTGTATGCTCCAGTACTTGTGTGGCTGTGTGTTCTAATTACTGGTCTGGCTGTGTACTCCAGTACTTGTCTGGCTGTATGCTCCAGTACTTGTCTCACTTGTCTGGCTGTATGTTCGAGTACTTGTCTGGCTGTATACTCCAGTACTTGTCTTGCTGTGTACTCCAGTACTTGTCTGGCTGTATGCTTCAGTACTTGTCTCACTTGTCTGGCTGTATGCTCCAGTACTTGTCTGGCTGTGTGTTCCATTACGTGTCTGGCTGTGTGCTCCATTACGTGTCTGGCTGTGTGCTCCAGTACTTGTCTGGCTGTATGCTCCAGTATTTGTCTGGCTATATGCTTCAGTACCTGTCTGGCTGTATGCTCCAGTACTTGTCTGGCTGTATGCTCCAGTACTTGTCTGGCACTGTGCTCCAGTACTTGTCTGGCTGTATGCTCCATTACTTGTCTGGCTGTATGCTCCAGTACTTTTCTGGCTATATGCTTCATTACCTGTCTGGATGTATGCTCCAGTATTTGTCTGGCAGTGTGCTCCACTACTTGTCTGACAGTGTGCTCCAGTACTTGTTTGGCTGTATGCTCCAGTACTTATCTGGCTGTATGCTCCAGTACCTGTCTGGCTGTATGCTCCAGTACTTGTCTGGCTGTATGCTCCAGTACCTGTCTGGGTGTATGCTCCAGTACTTGTCTGGCTGTATGCTCCAGTACTTTTCTGGCTGTATACTCCAGTACTTGTCTGGCTGTATGCTCCAGTACTTGTCTGGCTGTGTACTCCAGTACTTGTCTGGCTGTATGCTCTAGTACTTGTCTGGCTGTATGCTCCAGTACTTGTCTGGCTGTATGCACCAGTACTTGCCTGGCTGTATGCTCCAGTACTTGTCTGGCTGTATGCTCCAGTACTTGTCTGGCTGTGTGCTCCAGTACTTGTCTGGCTGTGTGCTCCAGTACTTGTCTGGTTATATGCTCCAGTACTTGTCTGGATGTGTGCTCCATTACTAGTCTGCCTGTATGCTCCAGTACTTGTCTGGCTGGGTGCTCCAGTACTTGTCTGGCTGTGTGCTCCAGTACTTGTCTGGCTGTGTACTCCAGTACTTGTCTGTCGGTATGCTCCAATACTTGCCTCACTTGTCTGGCTGTATGCTCCAGTACTTGTGTGGCTGTGTGTTCCATTACTGGTCTGGCTGTGTACTCCAGTACTTGGCTGGCTGTATGCTCCAGTACTTGTCTCACTTGTCTGGCTGTATGATCGAGTACTTCTCTTTCTGTATGCTCCAGTACTTGTCTGGCTGTGTACTCCAGTACTTGTCTGGCTGTATGCTCCAGTACTTGTCTCACTTGTCTGGCTGTATGCTCCAGTACTTGTCTGGCTGTATGCTTCAGTACTTGTCTGGCTGTGTGTTCCATTACTTGTCTGGCTGTGTGCTCCAGTACTTGTCTGGCTGTGTGCTCCAGTACTTGTCTGGCTGTGTACTCCAGTAATTGTCTGGCTGTATGCTCCAGTACTTGTCTCACTTGTCTGGCTGTATGCTCCAGTACTTGTCTGGCTGTGTGTTCCATTACTGGTCTGGCTGTGTACTCCAGTACTTGTCTGGCTGTGTGCTCCAGTACTTGTCTCACTTGTCTGGCTGTATGTTCGAGTACTTGTCTGGCTGTATGCTCCAGTACTTGTCTCACTTGTCTGGCTGTCTGCTCCAGTACTTGTCTGGCTGTATGTTCCAGTACTTGTCTGGCTGTGTGTTCCATTACGTGTCTGGCTGTGTACTCCAGTACTTGTCTGGCTGTATGCTCCAGTACTTGTCTCACTTGTCTGGCTGTATGCTACAGTACTTGTCTTGCTGTATGCTCCAGTACTTGTCTGGCTGTATGCTCCAGTACTTGTCTGGCTTTATGCTCCAGTATTTGTCTGGCTGTATGCTCCAGTACCTTTCTGGCAGTATGCTCCAGTACTTGTCTGGCTGTATGCTCCAGTACTTTTCTGGCTGTATGCTCCAGTATTTGTCTGGCTGTATGCTCCAGTACTTGTCTGGCTCTGTACTCCAGTACTTGTCTGACTGTATGCTCTAGTACTTGTCTGGCTGTATGCTCTAGTACTTGTCTGGCTGTATGCTCCAGTACTTGCCTATCTGTATGCTCCAGTACTTGTCTGGTTATATGCTCCAGTACTTGTCTGGATGAGTGCTCCAGTACTTGTCTGGCTGTATGCTCCAGTACTTATCTGGCTGGGTGCTCCAGTACTTGTCTCACTTGTCTGACTGTATGCTCCAGTACTTGTCTGGCTGTATGCTCCAGTACTTGTCTGGCTGTGTGTTCCATTACGTGTCTGGCTGTGTGCTCCATTACGTGTCTGGCTGTGTGCTCCAGTACTTGTCTGGCTGTATGCTCCAGTATTTGTCTGGCTATATGCTTCAGTACCTGTCTGGCTGTATGCTCCAGTACTTGTCTGGCTGTATGCTCCAGTACTTGTCTGGCACTGTGCTCCAGTACTTGTCTGGCTGCATGCTCCATTACTTGTCTGGCTGTATGCTCCAGTACTTTTCTGGCTATATGCTTCATTACCTGTCTGGATGTATGCTCCAGTACTTGTCTGGCAGTGTGCTCCAGTACTTGTCTGACAGTGTGCTCCAGTACTTGTCTGGCTGTATGCTCCAGTACTTATCTGGCTGTATGCTCCAGTACCTGTCTGGCTGTATGCTCCAGTACTTGTCTGGTTATATGCTCCAGTACTTGTCTGGATGAGTGCTCCAGTACTTGTCTGGCTGTATGCTCCAGTACTTATCTGGCTGGGTGCTCCAGTACTTGTCTCACTTGTCTGACTGTATGCTCCAGTACTTGTCTGGCTGTATGCTCCAGTACTTGTCTGGCTGTGTGTTCCATTACGTGTCTGGCTGTGTGCTCCATTACGTGTCTGGCTGTGTGCTCCAGTACTTGTCTGGCTGTATGCTCCAGTATTTGTCTGGCTATATGCTTCAGTACCTGTCTGGCTGTATGCTCCAGTACTTGTCTGGCTGTATGCTCCAGTACTTGTCTGGCACTGTGCTCCAGTACTTGTCTGGCTGCATGCTCCATTACTTGTCTGGCTGTATGCTCCAGTACTTTTCTGGCTATATGCTTCATTACCTGTCTGGATGTGTGCTCCAGTACTTGTCTGGCAGTGTGCTCCAGTACTTGTCTGACAGTGTGCTCCAGTACTTGTCTGGCTGTATGCTCCAGTACTTATCTGGCTGTATGCTCCAGTACCTGTCTGGCTGTATGCTCCAGTACTTGTCTGGCTGTAGCTCCAGTACCTGTCTGGGTGTATGCTCCAGTACTTGTCTGGCTGTATGCTCCAGTACTTTTCTGGCTGTATACTCCAGTACTTGTCTGGCTGTATGCTCCAGTACTTGTCTGGCTGTGTACTCCAGTACTTGTCTGGCTGTATGCTCTAGTACTTGTCTGGCTGTATGCTCCAGTACTTGTCTGGCTGTATGCTCCAGTACTTGCCTGGCTGTATGATCCAGTACTTGTCTGGCTGTATGCTGCAGTACTTGTCTGGCTGTGTGCTCCAGTACTTGTCTGGCTGTGTGCTCCAGTACTTGTCTGGTTATATGCTCCAGTACTTGTCTGGATGTGTGCTCCAGTACTAGTCTGGCTGTATGCTCCAGTAGTTGTCTGGCTGGGTGCTCCAGTACTTGTCTGGCTGTGTGCTCCAGTACTTGTCTGGCTGTGTACTCCAGTACTTGTCTGTCGGTATGCTCCAATACTTGTCTCACTTGTCTGGCTGTATGCTCCAGTACTTGTGTGGCTGTGTGTTCCATTACTGGTCTGGCTGTGTACTCCAGTACTTGTCTGGCTGTATGCTCCAGTACTTGTGTGGCTGTATGCTCCAGTACTTGTCTTGCTGTGTACTCCAGTACTTGTCTGGCTGTATGCTCCAGTACTTGTCTCACTTGTCTGGCTGTATGCTCCAGTACTTGTCTGGCTGTATGCTTCAGTACTTGTCTGGCTGTGTGTTCCATTACTTGTCTGGCTGTGTGCTCCAGTACTTGTCTGGCTGTGTGCTCCAGTACTTGTCTGGCTGTGTACTCCAGTACTTGTCTGGCTGTATGCTCCAGTACTTGTCTCACTTGTCTGGCTGTATGCTCCAGTACTTGTCTGGCTGTGTGTTCCATTACTGGTCTGGCTGTGTACTCCAGTACTTGTCTGGCTGTGTGCTCCAGTACTTGTCTCACTTGTCTGGCTGTATGTTCGAGTACTTGTCTGACTGTATGCTCCAGTACTTGTCTCACTTGTCTGGCTGTCTCCTCCAGTACTTGTCTGGCTGTATGTTCCAGTACTTGTCTGGCTGTGTGTTCCATTACATGTCTGGCTGTGTACTCCAGTACTTGTCTGGCTGTATGCTCCAGTACTTGTCTCACTTGTCTGGCTGTATGCTACAGTACTTGTCTTGCTGTATGCTCCAGTACTTGTCTGGCTGTATGCTCCAGTACTTGCCTGGTTATATGCTCCAGTACTTTTCTGGATATGTGCTCCAGTGTACTGGTGTATGGTTAATCTGTATTCAGTGGTTACACCCCCCTTTCCCCCCCTTTTTTTGGTCAACTACTCTACTGAGTGTTGGTGAGTCACGTGACCCACCTGACCTCTATGCTCAAGGTTGAGGGACGAGTAGTGAAGAAGTGACAGCCAACGAGAACACTCCTGCTCGTCTCTGGTAACTGGCCAAGGTTGATTATCCGGCCTGGACTTATTCTGTTGTATTCTGACTGCTTCCTTATGGGAAATAAGACATTATTCACTAAAGTAATATCTGTACACATTTTATGTCTAGGATCTCGCCCTAACCGTGTTATGAAAGCCTTGTATATATATTTCAGCCAATATAGAACAAACAAGCATTCATAACTTATATACGATAATTCGTGTAGTATTATTATTGGCTTTATGTTGTATTATAAATATACTTCATTAAAATAAGATTTCCGGATGATTACTATTATTACCCCAACCTCTCTGACCATTGTTGTTATGCTCTAACCAGAAGGAAACTGAGTGGTAACAACCTAGGGAGTGTAACAGTGCTCCAGTACTTGTCTGGCTGTGTGCTCCAGTACTTGTGTGGCTGTGTGCTCCAGTACTTGCATGGCTGTGTGCTCCAGTACTTGTCTGTGGACTCGGTTACTTGTTAACTACGTATTTCAGTACTTGCTTAGCTGTGTGATCTAGTACTGGTATAACTGTACTCATCTAGTTGTGGTTGCGGGGTTGAGTCACAACTTCCTGGCCCCGCCTTTTCAACTGGCCGCTACCCGGTCACTCTTCCCGCTCCGTTAGCTTTATTATATCTCTTCTTAAAGCTGTGTATTGATCCTGCCTCCAGTACATCACTACCCAGGCTATTCCACTTCCTGACAACTGTGTGACTGAAGAAATACTTCCTAACATCCCTGTGGTTCATCTGAGTTTAACTTTTAACTGTGACCCCTTGTTGCTGTGCCCCATCTCTGGAACATTCTGTCTGTCCACCTTCTATACCTCTCAGCATTTTTTATGTCGTTATCATATCCCCTCTCTCCTGTCTCCCAGTGTCGTCAGGTCGATTTCCCTTAACTTCTCCTCGTAAGACATACCCCTTAGCTCAGGGACTAGTCTTGTTGCAAACTTTTGCACTTTCTCTAGTTTCCTTACATGCATGGCTAGGTGATGGTTCCAAACTGGCACTGCATATTCCAATATGAGCTAACGTACAGTGTACAGGGTCCTGAATTACTCCTTATTTAGATGTCGGAATGCTGTTCTTAGGTTTACCAGGCGCCCGTATGCTGCAGCAGTTATTTGGTTGATGTGCGCCTCAAGAGATGTGCCCGGTGTTATACACTTACGAAGATCCTTTTCCTTGAGTGAGCCGTGTAGGCTCTGGCCCCCTAGACTGTACTCCGTCTGTTGTCTTGTTTGCCCTTCCCCAATCTTCAGGCCTTTGCACTTGGTGGGGTTGAACTCCAGGAGCCAGTTGCTGGACCAGGCCTGCAGTCTGTCCAGATCCCTCCGTAGTTCTGCCTGGTCCTTGTCCGACTGAATTCTTCTTCTCAACTTCACATCATCTGCAAACTGGGACACTTCGGATTCTATTCCTTCCGTCATGTCGTTCACAAATACCAGAAACGGCAACGGTCTTAGAATTGATCCCTGTGGCACCCCGCTCGTTACAGGTGCCCACTGACACCTCACTATGACTCGCTGTTGTCTTCCTGACAGGTATTCCCTGATCCATTATAGTGCCTTCCCTGTTATCCCTGTCTGGTCCTCCAGTTTCCGCACTAATCTCTTGTGTGGAACTGTGTCAGACACCTTCTTACAGTCCAAGTAAATGCAATCTACCCACCCCTAGCTCTCTTGTCTTGCCACCGTCACCCTGTCATAGAACTCCAGTAGGTTTGTGACAAAGGATTTCCCATCCCTCAAACCATGCTGGCTGTCGTTGATAAGCTCATTCCTTTCTAGGTGCTCCACCACTCTTCTCCTGGTAATTTTCTCCATGAATTTACATACTATACACGTCATTGACACTGTTCTGTAGTTTAATTCTTCATGTCTCTTCTTTTTTTTCAAAAATTGGGACTACATTTGCTGTCTTTCATACTTCCAGTACTCGTCCTGTTTCGATAGATGTGGTGAAGATAATTAATTGTTAGTGGTACATAAAATGCCTCTGCTCCCTCTCTCAGGACCCATGGAGAGATGTTATCCGGCACTATCACCTTTGAGGTATCTAGCTTGCTTAACAGCCTCTTCACTTCTTCCTCGGTTGTGTGTATTGTGTCGAGCACTTGGTTGTGTACCCCACCTCTCAGCCTTTCTGGAGGCCCTTCTGTCTCCTCTATGAATACTTCTTTGAATCTCATGTTAAGCTCCTCACATTGCAGTCGTTTTTTGTGACTTCCCTTCCTTCCTCAGCCTGATTACCTGGTCCTTGACTGTTGTTTTCCTCCTGACATGGCTGTTCAACAGCTTTGGGTCAGATTTGACTTTTGCTGCTATGTCATTCTCATATTGCCTTTGGGCCTCCCGTCTTGCCTGTGCATATTCATTTCTGGCTCTACGACTGGTCTTATTCTCCTGGATCCTTTGCCTTCTATACTTCTTCCATTCCCTAGCACACTTGGTTTTGGCCTCTCTGCACCTTTGGGTGAACCATGGGGTCATCCTGGCTTTTTCATTATTCCTGTTACCCTTGGGTACAAACCTCTCCTCATGTTCCTTGCATGTTGTCACATATTCCATCAACTCGTCCACTGACTTCCCTGCCAGTTCTTTGTCCCACTGCACCCTGTTGAGGAAGTTCTTCATGCTTGCATAGTCCCCTTTCTTGTAGTTTGGCTTCATTCATCTGGCCTTTCTTGCTTCCCCCTCCACTTGTAACTCTATGTATTCGAAGCTTAAAACCACATGATCACTGGCCCCCAGGGGTCTTTCATATGTGATGTCCTCAATATCTGCACTACTTAAGGTGAATACTAGGTCTAGTCTCGCTGGTTCATCCTCTCCCCTCTCTCTCTCTCTCTCTCATAGTGTCCCTTACGTGTTGGTACATGAGGTTTTCCTGTACCACCTCCATCATCTTAGCCCTCCACGTTTCTTGGCCCCCATGTGGCTCCAAGTACTCCCAATCGATTTTCTAGTGGTTGAAGTCGCCCATGATCAGTAGCTTTGCCCTTCTAGCCACCTCAGCCAGTGTGTCAACCATTGCTCTATTACTCTCATCATACTCTTGCCTTGGCCTCCTGCTGTTCTGTGGTGGTTTATACATCACCGCAATTACCACCTTGGGACCTCCAGACTGAAGCGTTAGTACTATGTAATCTCATGCTTCTCTGTCTCCTCTCTCCAGCTCGTCACAATCCCATCGGTTTTTGATCAGCCGTGTTATCTGTTATTATCCCTGTGAGCTTGGTTTCTGTGAGAGCTATGATATCTGGTGATGCCTCTTTGACTCTTTCATGCCACTCCTCCTACTTATTTGTTATTCCATCAGCGTTGGTGTACCATAACTTCAGTTTCCTCTCCAACACTGTGTTTTGGGGAGGTCTGTGAGGGGTGAGGGACCTTGCAGTGTATTGCGGGATTCTACAGCATAGTATGGGGTGGGGGCTGTGAGTGTGGTCTATGTTGGGATAGCATGATTGGTTGTGGTGTTCTCGGGGTTGTTCTGTGCGTGCTTGAGTTTCTTTGCCCTGCACTGGTTGTTCTCTGCTGATTCTGTCCTTGTCTATCCTCCTAGTTCCTTTCGCTTTTGTGTTCCCTCCCTCAGCTGCTGTCATTCTGTTTTTGTTCTGTGTCGGTCTAGGAACACCCTGTTGTATGCTGCCGATTCCTTCAACAATGGTTTCTCTTGGAGGATCCTGTTTTGCATTGTTTCTATCCTGAAAATCGGCTTGATTGGTCATTTTCTTCCCTACAAGTTCTCCCCTTATTCTCTGAAAATTTACAATCTCAGACATTTCCTCTTCACCTATTTCTTTGATGTTATCAATCTCCTGTCTTTCTGCCTTCCATCTTTCAGTGTGTCCTTCCCTCACTTTCCTGAAACCCATGAATAAACACTGACATCACCCTCTTCTCCTCCCATTGCCTTTCCCTGTGTGTGTCTGGTTCTTATCTGTACATGGCCATTTTCTCTCTTATTTTTTCCTCTAGCTCTTGGTGGCATGATCAGACCTCTGCATATGAACTGTCCCCCTCACCACCTGTGCCCAGCTGTTCTCCCCCTTCATTCCTTGGCACTGCATGGTGGGCTGATAAGGCTGATAAGACCTTAGAGTAAGTTATGTCTCCTTCCTGTTGGGGTCCCTCATTCAGTAGGGGTGTACCAGCTTCAGTGGCTGTGCTTCCTCTGGTCAGTACCCCAGTAGCTTGCTTCAGCCTATTTACCTCATATTCTAGGACCCTTATCCTGGCTACTGCAGCTTTGACTTGGGACTCCTAGTTCTTCTTCTCCTCCTCCAACCTCTTTTCCAATTTCACAGAAAGCTCTGTCTCATTTTTTGCAGAAAGCTCTCCTAGTTTTCTCTCCCATTCTTGTTCCATCCCTTTGCATTACTTTTCCATCCATTCTTCCTTACCAGAACCATTCCCCTCTGATCCCTGGGATCTTTGAGTCTCCCTCTGAGCTACCATTTTTTTTTCTAGAGGGACAAAGGGGTGGAAGGGAAGAAGGAAAAGAGGGGCAAGAGGGAGAGAAAAGGGAGAGGGGAAAGAGTGAGAGAAAAGGGAGAGGGGAAAGAGTGAGAGAGAAGGGAAAGGTAGAGGGGAGAGGGGGAGAGAGAGAGGGAGAGAAAGTGAGAGAGAGAAAGAGAGAAAAAGAGAGAGGGAAGAGAGAGGAGAGAGAGAAAGAGAGAGAAAGAGAGAGAGAGGAAGAAAAAGGGGAAAGAGAGAGGAAGAGAGAGAGAGGAAGAGAGAGGAAGAGAGGAGGAAGAGAGAGAGAGGAAGAGAGAGGAAGAGAGAGAGAGAGGAAGAGAGAGAGGAAGAGAGAGAGAGGAAGAGAGAGTGAGAGAAGATCCTGGAGACAATAATCTCAAGAAAAATGACAGAGTTTTTTGACTACCACTCACTACTTTGTGATCGTCAATATGGCTTCAGGAAAGGTTACTCTGCTGCTGATCTGTTGTCAAACCTCTCCACTAAGTGGCACCAGTCACTGGATGAATCCAAAGTCAGCTGTGTGGTAGCACTAGACATTGCTGGCACTTTCGACCGGGTGTGACACTAGGGCCTCTTAGCAAAACTTCAAGCACTGGAAATTGCAGGCTCTACACTATGTCTCCTCAGTGATTACCTTCATGGTAGATCTCTAAGTGTAGTTCTCAATGGAACGGAATCAGCAAGACATCCTATTGGGGCAAGTGTTCCACGAGGAAGCGTGATGGGACCATTGATATGGAATGTCTACTTCAACGACCTTCTTCATCTCGTCCCAGAATCACATGCATATGCAGACGACTGTACACTGACATTCACTTATCCAAGAGAAGAAATGCCAGCTGCTCTAAGCTACATCAATCACCAGCTAAGAGCTATATCAGCTTGGGGAAATGGATGGTAACATTTGCATCTAAGAAAATGCAAATGATGATCGTCCCTAGACACCATGATGGTAATGCTGGTGCAGTAGTAAGGATTAATGGGAGGGTGTTGGCACCTGGAGAAGAAGTTGATATCCTTGGGGTGAAATATGACTTCAAACTAACTATTACAACCCAGGATTCCAAATGGCCTGTTATCCCGGGTGTAATGGGAGCAAAATAAACACAGCAGAAAAAGTTTAGACTTATATTATCCTTCACCAATTTAGAACAGCAATATGTACACTATGTACAGTGATAAGTATAGTGCACTCCACGGTAAGCAAAGCAGAAATAGAAGCCACAAGATAGCAGACCGTGCTTCAACCAGCTCTAGAATGGGAATGACAAGGGCAGACAGGAGAGTGGTACCCACATAACCTCTGCGATTGCCAAAACCATCTTCTTATTGGCTGGAACCTGGTCACTAGTTGAACGACGGGGCCCCATCATCAACTCTTAGCAACCTGGTTCGCTGGTTGGGGGAGATAGCCTGTAAATGAGGGTGTGTACATGCGCTGAATAAAGGTTACGTACTCTTTGCATGCCACACTAATCATGAAGAACCATGTTGTAAATCTTGCAAACAAGGCAGCCAGGAAGCTTACAGCACTTCGCCGTATCTTGCATCTGCTTGACAGTAGGGGTTGCAAGATTCTGTACGAGGCACAGATACGCTCACACCTTGGGCATGCTCCACTTTCTTGGTTTGCCTGCCCCCCTCCTCTCATCTGCGACTGCTTGACAGAGTAGAGAACAGAGCAAGACATCTCATCTCTCGCCTGGACCCATCCTGGATAGATCTGTCATTTCAGCAGAGCCTTCAACACAGGAGGGATGTGGGTGACCTTACTGTTATGTACAAGGCCAATATTGTCAAAGTACCACACTTGGATCCACTTCGAGGACAGCGTGAAACAAGCTTTTATGCCACAAGACGGGCAGAAAGCAGAAACTTCACTCTTTCTGTACCCTTCTCCAGAACATCACTCCATCTGAGATCATATATACCCAGGATGACTCGAGTATGGAACACATTCGTACAGCATAATGATGTGAACGAGATAAAGTCAGTTGATCAAATGAAAATGCTGGCCCACAGATGGCTCAAACTTCATCCTCTTCCCTACTTGTATGTCTCATAACAATAAAAATGCTTTCAAATGAGCTGATGTAGGTAACAGCTCTTAGCTTGTCAATAAAGTTAGGAATCCTTAACCTGTAAATAGCTTGTCAATAAAGCTAGGGATCCTTAATCTTGTCAAACACTGTGTAAAAAAAAAAAAAAAAAAAAAGGGAGAGAGTGAATACTCACTTCCTTTTGGTGGCAGAGGGTCTAGAGGGCTAGAGTGGTCCGTAGGTGGGTGGGGGTAGGGGCTGGGGGGGAATGCCTGGGTGGAGTGAAGGTCTCTTGTGGGCCAGAGTAGGGGTTAGTGGGGTGGACTGTGAGGATGGGAAACCTTAATTTAACCTCTCTTCGTAGGACATACCCCTTAGCTCCGGGACTAATCTTTGTGTAAACCTTTGCACTTTGTCTAGTTTCTTTACGTGCTTTGCTAGGTGTGGGTTCCAAACAGGTGCTCATACTCCAATATGGGCCTAATGTCCACAGTGTACAGGGTGTTTGTGTGTGTGTGTGTGTGTGTGTGTGTGTCTTGCCAAACAAGCAAAATCTGCGATTTTGGCTTAAATAGCAATGCTCTTCTTGTCGAATAAGGCAAGCGAAAATTTGTGAATGCAATAATTTCTCAAAAATCATTCTGAACCTAAAAAAAAAAAAAAATTAATTGTGTTTGTTAATTATTAAATTATTGTAAACTTATCTAAACTATATTTAGTTATATTAGGCTAAATTAAATTGTGCTTGTTATATGGTTAAGTTTTCTAAGGTTCTTGTTACGAAAAACGCGATTTCTAATAAGCATAGAGATCTCCAGTGAATACTAGAAAGGACTGCCCTTCTAGCATCCAGCCTGTTACTGGGTTTTCGTAACAATTAGTCAGTATCCTGGTCCAATTATCCATTAGAATTCAGTAAGAATTATTAGTTCTTCAGGATTACAACTGGTAGGCTACTAACTAGAGAAATTAAAATTTAATAAATTTATTAATGACGAAGTATAGAGGTATAAGATCAAAGTAAATGAAATTAATCAATTGAATATAATATAGGATACAAGTTCCTACACTTCTCTCTTGTACAGAAATATTGTGCTGAAGGCACATATCACATTTATACGTCTTAAGTACCGTCTGGTACATTAACATTTAATAATACAATATATATAATTAAAAAAATATATATATAAAATATAAATATATATATATAATATTAATATACAAATAAGTTTGTGGTATGTGGTAAGTGCTCAAGTATTCGCTAGTCCAGATTTACAGATTTAAACCGTGACTGCAAAGTCCCACATAAAACAAATTTTCTTGCCCAAACCCGGCAATCAAACAGCTTGCTTGAACAAAAAAACGCTGAAAACCCCGAACAACAATATAACAAAGCAACGCGAACAAAATCGGGAACAAGGAAAAAAATATAATACACTAAGTAGGGCCCATCTGCAGACCTCCACAAAAGTCACAAAACTCCCATCTATGAACTAAAATTCAGCATAAAAAATCCCCCCAAAATGGGGGCAGTGCACAGATACCAGTACCAATTAGGTCAGAAACACAGCTCAGGACCTGGGTTTTCTCAAGTGTCTATGCACACACAACCCCAGTACAACATCGAAAATCACTAAGTTAGACAATGTTCTGTGAACAAGTTCACAAACCAACAACAAGAAAGTGACAGAGACATTTCCAAAAAGGCCATAAGGAGATTAGGCAAGTCTTGTCAGAAAAGTCCAAGATCTACCCAGACTGACTCTCCCCGGGGAGGTGTGAACACCCCCTTCGATCACATGATTGCTCCAGGGGCAGCTGCTGCCTAGGACACAGAAGCCAGCAGGGAAACGAGCAAGAGCGTAAATACATATTAGACAAACAAGACTTGAACTATGACACTGAATAATATATAAAAAGTTACTCCTACCCCAATAAAATAACAAGTAAATAAAAATATAAAGCAAAATATTTACGATTTAGCATTATCGCAAATATAAGCAAATAAAAAAATTTTATGAAAAAATTAAAAATACATTTTATACATTGTGACCCATTCAGGGGGTTTTAAAAAGTTTTTTTTTAAACACAAAATTATTAAATTTTTATATTTAAAATAATTGGAAAAAAAAATACAACTTTAAACATAAGTGGAAACCCCTGGTTTACAACCAAAATTTCGTTCCAAAACCTGGTCTCGACCCCATTTGGGGCCCTGAAAAACCCCAAAAAAAATTTCCCCACCCAATTGTATGTAAATATGAAAATTTAAATTTGTTCCAAACCCCCCCCCCACAAAAATTTAATGTAAATATTTTTTTTTTTAAGATTTTTAAAAATACAAAAAGAGGTTAATTTTTACCCTAGAATGCACATTTTAATAGAAAAATAATTTTAAAAACCTTGAATAACCTGAAAAAGAACCTTGAACAACATGAGAGAACTTTAAACCAACACTGAGAGAAAACCTTTACAAAAAAACCTGAGAGAAACCTTGACAAAACGGGGGAAAAACCCCTTTAACAACAGATTTAACTAACCCTTTCATGGGTCCTAAAGTTTTTCAAAGGGAGGTAAAAATTTTAGGGCCTGGAAAAAAATTCAAGAGAACTTTTACCACAGTATAAGTTTCCTTTTGGCAAAAAAAATTACTGGGAACCCTTGGAAAAGCAGGCGAGGGAAAAAAATACACATAATTAACATTTGGGGAAAAAAATAAAAGGGGGCCAAATTCCCCAAATCTGCCCCACGGAAATCACTCCCTACAAAAACAAAAAAATTAGCAGGCGATGTAACATCCCCCCCATTTTTTAAAACAGGGGGGGGCCTGAGTTCCCTAAGAGGCAAACAGCAAATTTTTAAGGGGGCCCAAAACTATTTTAACTGGCCCCCCATCATACAAAGGGGGGGGTTTTTCAATGACCCCCGGGTCTCTTCCCAAAACTGCTGGACTGAAAACCCAAAGTCATTTCCCCACCAGCCCGGCTGTGGGTTCGTAAATTTGGTTTTCGAGCGGCCCAAAACCCCTAAAAAGCCTTTGGGTTTATCAGGTTTTGATCCCCCTAAAGGGGGGCCTTTGGGCAACCCGGGCCGGGCCCCCGGTTTTTGACAGCGCCAAATTTTATTTAAAAAACCTTTTTTTTTTTTTGGGGGTTTTTAAGGGGGGGGGGTTTAAAAGGGGCAAATATTTGTTTTCTAAAGTAATTTCCCGGTTTTTTTTGATTTATAATTGTAAAATATTTACATAACAAATTGTAAAATTTTTTGCAATATATTAATGCAAAAAAGAACAAGTAAACAGGTAATATTTATAGTTTTTCCCTTTTTAATGTGAGGGAAATCACGAAAGCCCCTTTGGAAAATTTTAGTATTCTTTCAAGGGGGTTTGCTTTGGTTAACATTATATAGTTGAAATGTATAATTTTCGGCCCCTTTCCCCCTTTTTTATTTACCCCATAACCCCTCCAAAGGGGGGGGTTTGAAAAAAATTACACAAGTAAAAATAATGTTTTGCCCCTTTTACTCTGAATTTTACCATACTTCACTATTTCCCGTGTTGCATTGTATCTGTATCAAACCCCCCTTCCCCTAGTCCATGGTTGTTGCCTTGTACTCTGTATCACCATACTTCACCAGTCCAGTGTTGCCTTGTACTCTGTATCACCATACTTCACCAGTCCAGTGTTGCCTTGTACTCTGTATCACCATACTTCACCAGTCCAGTGTTGCCTTGTACTCTGTATCACCATACTTTACCAGTCCAGTGTTTTTTTTTTTCCTTGTACTCTGTTTTAAACCTACTTCACCTTTCCCGTGATTTCCTTTTACTCTGTATCCCCCCATACTTTTGGGAGTCCATGTTGCCTTTTTACTCTGTATCACCATACTTCACCGTCCAGTGTTTCCTTTTACTCTGTATCACCATACTTCCCCCCAGTCAGTGTTGCCCCTTTTACTCTGATCACCATACTTTACCGGGGGGGGAGTGTTTTCCTTGTACCGTTTCACCATTTCTTCACCAGTCCAGTTTTTTGCCTTGGGACCTGTATCACCCTACTTCACCAGCCCAAATGTTGCATTGTAAATCTGTATTTAAACCCTACTTCCCCCCAGTCCAGTGTTTTCCATGTACTCTGTATCACCCCTACTTTCACCAGTCCAGTGTTTTTTCCCTTTTATCTGTAATTTACCATACTTCACCATCCCGTGTTTTCCTTGTACCCCTGTATCACCCCTACTTCACTAGTCCCTGTTTCCTTTTACTTTTTAAACAAACCCTCTTCACCAGTCCAGTGTTGCATTTTTTTCGTAATCACCAAACTTTACTGTTTTAGGGGTTTGCCTTGTACTCCCGATTACCATACTTTACTATCCCGTGTTGCCTTGTACTTTGTAAACACCCTACTTCACTATCCAGTGTTGCCTTGTACTCTGTAAACACCATACTTCCCCTAGTCCAAAGGTTTTGCCCCTTTTACTTGTATCACCATACCCCCCCCTATCCAGTGTTTTCCTTGGGACTCGTTCACCATACTTCACTAGTTTTATTTTGCCTTTTACCCCTGTTTCACCATATTAAATAGGGCCAGTGTTTTCCTTGTTTCTCTGTATCACCATACTTCACAAATCCAGTGTTGCCCCTTTTTACTCTGTATACCAAAACTTTACCTTCCATTGTTGCCTTGAAATCCCGTATCACCCATACTTCACTTGTCCAGTGTTTTCCTTGTACCTGTTTTCACCAAATTCACCCAATCCCCGTGTTGCCTTTTTACTTGTATCCCCCTACTTTACCCGTCCCATTTTTTCCTTGTACTCTGTTTCCCCATACTTCCCACCAGTCCCCCGTGTTTGCCTTGTACTCTGTATCACCCTAAATTTAATAGTCCCGTGTTTTCCCCTTTTAAATCTGATCACCATACTTTCCCCCAGTTTCCCGTGTTGCCTTTTACCTTTTGGGATCACCATACTTCACTATCCCGTGTTTGGGCCCTTTACTCTGTATCACCATAAATTCCCCAGTCCTTTTTTCCCCTTTTACTCTTTTTACCATTTTTCACTAGTCCAGTGTTGCCTTGTTCCTGTTCACCATAATTTACCAGTCCAGTGTTTCCTTGTACTCTGTATCACCATACTTTCCCCGCCAATTTTTGCCTTTTACTCTGAAACACCATACTTCACCAGTCCAGTGTCCTTGACTCTGTTTTTCACCATTTCTTCACCAGCCCCGTGTTTTTTTTGTTTCTCTGTATCACCATAAATTTTACCAGCCCAGGGTTTCCTTTTAATCTGTAAACAAACCCTAAATTACCAGTCCCCGTGTTTTTCCTTGTACCCCTGTATCACCCTCTTCCCTTTCCAGTGTTGCCTTTTTACTCTGTTCACCATACCCTTCCCCTAGTCCAGTGTTGCCTTGTACTCTGTAATTTACCATACCCTTTACCAGTCCCCGTGGAGAAAATTTTTTTCCAGGAGGGGGGGAAACACCCCCTTCAGCCCCCTTTTAGCCCCTTTTAGCCCCCTTCAAACCCTCTAGCCCTGAGGGGGCCCCTGGGAAGGGGGGGGACCGGGCCTTTTTTTCCCGCTAGAGTGAGTAATTGATCAAGATGTCGTTTTGCGTAATTTAAAACCCTTTTGCTTTCCCTTTCAGTGGGGGTTGCAACGTTATTTTTTTTAAGAGCAGTACATCTTTTTACTTTTGCAGGAAAAATTAAGGGGGGAAACCTGCTCCCACTTTATTACCCTAAAAAATAGTTGGGACATTGTTGTTTTTGTTAAGCCCCCCAAGAAACAAACCCTTTGCTTTTCTTAAACGAGGGTGACGACAAAAGGGTTTCAAGGTAAAATTTGGGCCGCGTTTTTTTTTTGTATTTTTGGGCAGTGAACCCGGGTTTGGAAAACCCGGTTTTTTTGACGACGCCCAGATTACTTTGGGTTTAGGAGAAGGGGGGTTTTTGGGGGCCGGTTAACCGGGGGGTGGGGGGGGGGTGGTTTTTTGGGGTAAAGGGGGGGTTACCCCTAAAAAATGAGGTTGTGACCAGTTTTTGTTTTTTTGTGCTTTAAAAAAAAATTTTTGGGGGGCCCTTGGGAAAGTTTGGTTTTCCCAGGCTTGGGAAAAGGGGGGTAAAAAGGGTTTCGGGGGGTTTATCCGGGGGGGCACCGGGGGTAAATGGGGAAGGGGGGGAGAACCCCCCAATGGCCCCAGGTTAAAAAAAGGGGCAAAGGGTTTGTTAAAAATTTCTTTATAAATTGGGATTTGCGCTTTCTTGGTACAAAATTTGAAAAAAAACCAAAAAAATCGGCATAAATTTTTACCCCCTTTTGGTTTTCCAAACAAGGAAAATTTTTTCCCACCACTTTTAAAATAAATTGCTAAAACACCCCCTTAAAAAAGGGGTAATTTTTACCCAAATTTTTTTAAACCTCTTTTCGCCCCCCTTATTGGAGGTTTTGGGAACAACTATTTTCGGCAGGTTTGGGTGGAAGGGCTTTTTTGGGCCTTTAAAAAAAATGTGATTTTACCCTTATAAATTAAAAAGCTTTTCTTAAAGGGGAAATTCTTAAAAAGTTTTTCCCGGGTTTCCCCTTTTATTTAACCAACCTAACCCCTTTTCCCCGGGGGGCCCCTTTTTTGTTGTTTTAAGTTTCACCCTTTTCACTAAAGTGTTCCTTTTTTTATACCTTTCTTAAGGCCAAAAATTTCTTGTCCTGTTCCACCATACCCTCCAAACCCGCCCCTTTTTGCCTTTTTACCCCTGTATCACCAATTACCGTCCCCCCTTTTTTTGTTCCCAAAGTCCTTTTCCTTTACTCTGTATTTTAAACCCTATTCACCCCCGTCCAGTGTTGCCTTGGGACTCTGGGATCCCCCCATACTTTACTTTGTCCAGTGTTTCCTTGTACTCTGTATCACCATACTTTTACCATTCCGTTTTCCTTGTACTCTGAAACACCCCCTTCTTCACTAGTCCAGGGGTTTGCCCCTTTTACTCTGTACCCCCCCTACTCACCCCGTCCAGTGTTTTCCCCTTTTTCTCTGTTTTTCACCATATTCACATTTCCGTGTTGCCCTTTTTAATTGTTTCACCCATACTTCACCAGGCCCGTGTTTTCCCTTTTACCTGTTTCCCATTTCTTCACCCCGCCCCGTGTTGCCTTTTACTCTGTATCCCATACTTTTACCCCCCCAGTGTTCCCTTTTACTCTGTATCACCATCTTCACCCAGTCCCCGTGTTGCCTTGTAATCTGTAACACCATACTTACCAGTCCGTGTTCCTTGTACTCTGTATCACCCCCTACTTTAAAAAGTCCAGTGTTGCCTTTTTACTCTGTATCACCAACTTTACCCGTCCATGTTTCCCCCGTACCTGTACACCATACTTTACCAGTCCAGTGTTGCCCGTCCTGTTACCATTTTCCTTTCCCCCTCCGGTTTTTGCCTTTTACCAACCCCAGCCCGTGTTGCCCTTTTTTTAAACCCCCGCCGCCCCTGTTTTTTCCTTTGTTTCCTCGCCAGTCCGGTGTTGCCTTGTACCTCGCCAGTCCGGTGTTGCCTTGTACCTCGCCAGTCCGGTGTTGCCTTGTACCTCGCCAGTCCAGTGTTGCCTTGTACCTCGCCAGTCCGGTGTTGCCTTGTAAACCCCGGGCCGGGCCCGTGTTCCCTTTTACCCCCGCCATCCGGTGGGTTTCCTTTTTACCTCGCCCGTTTCCGGTTGCCTTGTTTCCTCGCCCGTCCGGTGTTTTCCTTTACCTCGCCAGTCCGGGGTTTTTTTCCCTTGTTAAACCCGCTGCCGGGTTTTTCCTTTTTTTTCCCCCGCCCCCGTCCGGGGTTGCCTTGACCCCCCGCCAGTCCGGTGTTGCCCCTTGTTTCCCCGCCAGTCCGGTTGGTTTTTTCCTTTACCTTCCGGGCCGTCCGGGGTTTTCCCCTTTTACCCCCCGCCAAATTTCCGGTGTTTTGCCCCCTTTTACCTCGCCAGTCCCGGTGGGGGTTTCCTTGTTTCCTCGGGCCCGTCCGGGGTTGCCCTTTTACCCTCCCAGTCCGGGGTTTTCCTTTTTACCTCGCCATCCGGTTGAGCCTTTTACCTCGCCAGTTCCCGGGGGTTTTCCTTTAACCTCGCCAGTCCGGTTGGTTTTTTTCCTTTTTACCCCCCCCGCCAGTCCGGTTTTTTCCCTTTTAAACCCCGCCAGTTCCCGGGTTGCCTTTTTACCTTGCCAGTCCCGGGGTTGCCCTTTTACCTCGGGCCCTCCGGGGTTTTTTCCTTTTTAACCCCGCCGGGCCCCCCGGGGTTTTCCTTTTTTAACCCCCGCCCCCCCGTTTCCCGGGGTTTCCTTTTTACCTCGCCCCCAATCCCTGGGGGTTGCCTTTTTTACCTCGCCAGTCCGGGGGTTGCTTTTTTACCCTCGCCAGTCCGGGGGGTTGCCTTTTTAAAACCCCGCCAGTCCGGGTTTGGGTTTTTACCCCCCGCCCGTTTCCCGGGGTTGCCCTTGCTGATAACCCAAAAACCCCTTGTCTGTTAAAGTCAGAAAACAAGGGCTAAACACTTAAAAAAATTTACAGGGCGCCCGCTTGTTTTTTAAATCAATTAAAACCACCCAAAAAAAATTGCTAAATAAATTTTTAAGTAAGGGTTTTTGATAGTCTCAGGTGTTTTATAAACCGGTACCAAAACAAATGTTTTTAAAAATTTTTAAAAAATTTTTTTGCCTTGACCCGGCTGGCTTTCCCTTTTTCATTTGTTTTTTTTTGAAACTGACCCCAAAACACTGAAGGATTTATTTACAATCTTGGGTTTGTTGAAAAAATTTTTCCCCTCAGCGGTTTTTTGACTTTGGGGTTTTTTCTTCAAAAAAAAGTTTCAGCATCATAGTTCCTTTTAAAATAGTGAACAAGTGTTTTTGTTTAAACCCCGAAGTTTTTAGTTCCTGCACCCCAAAAAAACCTTTATTAGGAAATTTAAATTTTCTCACCTCTCAGTTACTCAGCTGTTACTGATACTCGGCTGTTTGAATTTCTCGGCTGTTACTGATACTCTGTTTACTGATACTCGGTTTTTACTGATACTCCTTTGGGTTTCTTTAAAACTCGGTTTTTTACTATACTCGGGGTGTTACAAAACTTTTTGGCGTTACTGATACTCCCCGGGTTTTACTGATATTTCGGGGTTTTTACTGATTTCCGGCCCCTAAATGATACTCCGTTGTTACTGATAATCGGGTTTTTACGATACTCGGGTTTTTTACTGATACTCGGTGGGACTGAAAACCGGGTTTTTACGAAACTCGGTTGTTACTGATACTCGGGTGTTACTGATACTCGGTTGTTTTTCGATACTCGGGTTTTTTACGATACTCCCCTGTTACGTTTCTCGGTTGTTACTGATACTCGGGGTTGTTTAAAGGGTACTCGGGGGGTTTTGATTTCTCGGTTGTTACTGATACTCGGTTGTTCCCGATTCTCGGGGTTTCTGATTTTCTCCGGGTGTTACTGAAACTCGGTTGTTACTTTATACCGGTTGTTACTGATACTCGGCTGTTACTAAACTCGGGTTTTTACTTTATACTCCTGTTACTGGGTACTCGGGTGTTACGTACTCGGGGTTTTTAAATGGGTGCTCGGTTTTTTAAGAACTCGGTGTACTGAAAACGGCTGTTACTGATACTCGGGTGTTACTGATACTCACTGGGTTTCTGAAACTCGGTTTTTTAAAGATACCCCCCTGTTTTCTTTATACTCCGGGTGTTACTTTATTTTTTTGGGGGTTACTGAAATCCCGGGTGTTTTCTGATACTCGGCTGTTACCCGATACTCAGCTGTTTAAATGATACCCCCGGCTGTTAACCCCGATAAAATCAGGGGTTTTTACTGATTTCCCCGGGGGTTTTTACTGATACTCAGGTTTTCCAGTTAAAATGATACTCGGGCTGTTAATGAAAACTCGGTGTTACTGATGCTCGGTGTTTTCTGAAATCGGTTTTTTTACTGATACCCCAGCGGGGTTTTGGGTACTCGGCTGTTACTGATACTCGGGGTGTTACTGATGCTCGGCTTTTTTTGTTTTCTCAGTTGGGTTTCTGGTTATCTCGGGTGTTATGATACTCGGCTGTTAAATGATCCGGCCCCGTTTTCTGATACTCGGCCTTTTTACTTTATACCTGACTCCTCCGATATCCTCCGCCCTTATATGTAACCCATTGGGACCTTTAATTTATTAATCAAAATTTATGTAAAAAACTAAATATGTTTAGATTAAATAAAAAATATAGTTGGTATATGTTAAAAATTCGTTTTTAGAACATTCAGAGAAGTTTAAAAAAAAAAATTCATTGCATAAAAAACTTACAAAAACGAAATGCCTTCAAAAACCCTTTTTTCTCCCGTAAGATTTATAATGAAGGGAGACAACTAAATTTTATAAATATACCCGGAGGGGTTTCCCCGGGGGGCAACGCCCCCCCGGGTTGGGGGCCCCAAAAAGGCCCCCGCTTTTTTTGGCTCAGGGGGCTGAAAACAACCAGGTTTTTTTTACTGGGTGCACGCAAAACCAAAGAACGAACCACCAAACCCTTTTTGGTCAGGTCAGTACCTGTCCGGCCCCCCCCCCCCCCCCCTTGGAAGGGAAAAAAGCTTTTTAAGGTTTTTTTTTTAAATGGTTTTTAATTTTTCTCCCCTTTTTTTAAGCAAAGGGGGGCCCAAAAAAACCCGTCCGGGCCCCATGACACCCTTTTTGTTTTTATCTCTTAGTGTACTCGTGGCAACCTTTCCCTTTTTTTTTGGGAAAAAAAGTTGCCCCCCCGGGTTTCTGAGACGGGTTTTCCCTGTGGCCCGATTTTTGGGGGTAGTTTCCCCCTTTGGATTTTTCAGGTTTTATTACGGGTTTGTTTCTCGCATGGCATTCCCAAACAACCCCAAGGGCAAGAGATTTCGAATTTTTTCCCAGGGGAATTTTTTTTGGGGTGTTTCATTGTACTTATAATTTAAAATGAAAGTTTCTCTGTATAATTTTTCTAGGTCCCGCAGTTTTGCCTGCCTTGAAGGGGGTTTTCAGCCCTCATCAGTACTTTAGCCTTAAAAAGAAGAAAAAAAAAAAAATGATTTGAAGAGAAACATCATGGGCTTGGGCCCTCCTTAGTTTTTAAGGGGGTTTTATTTTCCATCCTATTATTTTCATAGCAGATGTGGGAACTTTTTGGGGATTTTTTTGAAAGTGAGATTCTATTGGGGCCCCCAAAAATTTTTTCCTCCAGATCCTTCACCTTTTGTTTTTTTGCTCTGTTTGTGTGACTGGAATTTTTTTTTTTTTTGTTTTTTTTCCGATGAGCTTTAATTTTCCCCCGAGTTTTACATAACAGAGTAATTGAAATTTGTCTTCATTGAACTTCATGTTGTTTTCTACGGCCCATTTAAAGATTTGGTTGATGTCCGCTTGGAGACTTGCAGCGTCTTCGATGGATGACACTGTCATGCAAATCTGGGTGTCATCCGCAAAGGAGAACACGGTGCTGTGGCTTACATCTCTATGTCAAATATGAGGATGAGGAACATAATGGGAGAGAGTACTGTACCTTGTGGAACAGAGCTTTTCACTGTAGCCGCCTATCACTTTACTCTGTTTACTGTTACTCTTTGTGTTCTATTTGTCAGGAAGTTATAGATCCATCTACCAACTTTTCCTGTTATTCCATTATCACGCATGTTGTGTGCTATTACGCCATGATCGCACTTGCCGAAGGCTTTCGCAAAGTTTGTGTATACTACATTTGCATGTTGCTTGTCCACTAGAGCATCCAAGACCTTGTCATAGTGGTCCAGTAGTTGGGACAGGGAGGAACGACCTGCTCTAAACCCATGCTGATTTTTATGTGGAATGTTAGTGCTATCGAACTGTAATTCTTTACAATTTCTTTACTGCCACCTATGTGGAGTGAGACTATGTTGTTTTTAGTGACTGTGGGATGACCCCTGTGTCCATGATCCCTCTCGAAAGAATAGTTAAGGCACGTGACAGGGGCTTCTTGCAGTCTTGATGAACACGGAGTTCCAAGAGTCTGGGCCTGGGGCAGAGTGCATGGGCATGTTATTAATTGCTTTTTCAAAGTCTTGTGGAGTTAGGCTAATATCAGAATTTTTTGAATTATCCAAATTTTGACACTCGGTCATGAAAAAATCATTTAGATTGTTGATCCTTAGTCTGATTAATGGCTCACTAAATGCTGAGTCATACTGGGGCTTCGGTATCGTACCTATTTCTTTGCTGTCATCTGTGTAAGTTCCACCTCGTCTAAGTAGGGGCCCTATTCTGGATGTTGATTTTGACCTAAGTTTGGTATAAAAGAAAAGAGTATTTTGGGTTTCTTTCAATTTCATTTATGGCTTTAAGTTCTTCCTGTGTTTCTTGTCTCCTGTATGATTCCTTAAGCTCATGTTCGATATTTGCTATTTCTCTGACCATAGAGTTCCCTCTCCATAGAGTAGTTAAAGTGAAGACTTAGACATGCAACATATGGGAATCTTTATTAAGGAAACGTTTCGCCACACAGTGGACTGATGAAGCCACTGTGTGGCGATACGTTTCTTCAAAAAAGATTCCCCTATGTTGCATAAGTGTCTAAATCTTCAACTTGTCGTTTTCAAAACCATTTATCACAATATTTAAGGTACACGAAAGGGGTTTCTTGCTGTTGTTGATGAACACGGAGTTCGACGTGTCTGGCTTGCAGCAGAGTGCGTGAACATGTCACTAATTGCGATTTTAAAGTCCTGTTATGTTGGGGTTATATCGGAAATTCTGGAGTTAACCAAGTTTTGAGTCTCGATCATGAAAAAAAATATTTGGATTGTCGACCCTTAGTCCGATCAGCGGCTCACTAATACAAGGAATTCTTCAACACTTGTCCAGTCTTTGGACAAAGACCTACTTACACTAGTTAATGGTTACACTGTGATCCCGCCTCCTCCTGCTTCCACTCACCTGACTACAGTACATAAGCCACTTCTCCGGCCATGTGCTGTACTTTCTACAAGAGTGATGGACTGAACACATCGATTCTAGGCTGAGGGACTGATTACCTCAAACTCCTCCTCTCCTTACCCTTCTCTGCTTTGTATTGGGCTGATGAAGCCACTGTGTGGCGAAACGTTTCCTTAATTAACAAAAATTCCCATATGTTGCATAAATGTCTCAAACTTCAACTTGTCGGTTTTCTAACAATTTATCACATCTTTTTTTTGTTACCTGGCTCGATATTTTCTATTTCTGTAGCCAGTGCCTCCTTCAGTGTTCCAGACAGACTGGCACCTTGGAGCAGCTCTGTGATTCTTCGCTTTCGCCAGTAGAGGCGCATTCTCTCTCTTTTTAGTTTACATTTCTTCTTTTTTCTTAGAGTATTGTGCCTTGAGCATACCTCATGTGCCACAGTTAATTCTTTCTAGGCAAAAGTTGGGATTCATGTTGTTTAGGATATCTTCCCAGCGAGTTTGATCCTACTGGATCTTTTCGTTATTGAAGCTGAATTTGATGAAGGCTCCCTCATAACTAATCTCATTTTACTGGACAGAACCCCTGTACATACATGTTTATACCTCGATTATGTTGAGATCGGAGTGTATTGTCTTTGATTCTGTTATATATCGTACCAGATCGTCATTATTAGTGAAACTAACGTAAAGTGTATTTTTCAGTCTTGTTGGCTCCATATTTGCTGGCTAAAGGTGAATTTGTTGGTGATAATAGTTCATATTTGCGAATTTTTATCTGAGCTTCTTCCTGGATGTACGGGAGAAGTAAGTGAGGTCCTGAGGATATCCATTCATAAAAGAACTCGAAATAATAGATTCAAATTGGATAAATTTAGATTTAAAAGGGATATAAGAAAATACTGGTTTGGGAATAGAGTAGTCGGTGAGTGGAACAGTCTGCCTAGTAGGGTGATTTGAAGCTAAAACCTTGGGT
Organism: Cherax quadricarinatus; assembly: GCF_026875155.1. NCBI lineage: Eukaryota > Metazoa > Arthropoda > Malacostraca > Decapoda > Parastacidae > Cherax > Cherax quadricarinatus. The sequence goes on along the minus strand of NC_069406.1, from coordinate 86,174,726 downwards.
AACTTGGATGAGAATGGTGGGATTTGAGTGGAACTTGCGTATTAATTATTAGGGTTATTAAAGCTTATTCCTTGGATAGCACTGAAAATGGGATGGGCTAATATTTTTGTTAGTGGGTTTCGGTTGAGAAAGACGTGCCAAGTATGGTCCAGTAAGCCTGCTGCAGTGTTCCTCCTTTCTTATTTTGAACAATTTACAATATGTGCTGAACAAGTTACTCTGGTTATGAACAATTTACAGTTCATTGAACTTCATTAATGTTAAGTTTAATAGAGTATTTAATGATTTTCAAGACATGGAAATAAGAGCTCCCACAATCCACAGCATTACCTGGAGATGTTGACTCACCTGTAACACCTGGAGATGCTGACTCACCTGTAACACCTGGAGATGCTGACTCACCTGTAACACTTGGAGATGTTGTCTCACCTGTAGTACCTGGAGATACTGTCTCACCTGTAACACCTGGAGATGCTGACTCACCTGTAACACCTGGAGATGCTGACTCACCTGTAATACCTGGAGATGCTGACTCACCTGTAACACTGGAGATGCGGTCTCACCTTTTAGTACCTGGAGATGCTGATGCACCTGTAACATCTGGAGATGCTGACTCACCTGTAACACCTGGAGATGCTGGGTCACCTGTAACATCTGGAGACGCTGACTCACCTGTAGCACCTGGAGATGCTGACTCACCCTGTAACATTTGGGGATGCTGATCCCTGTAACACCTGGAGGGTGCTGTCTCACCTGTAGTACCTGGAGATACTGACTCACCTGTAACACCTAGAGATGCTGGCCTGGATAAAATGGACATGCAATGATTTCTTCACTTGTAGAAATTTAAACCAAGATGACCATCTCCCCACCAACACCTGGGAAGGTGGCTCACAGCAGATACAATCACCCCCAGCTGCACCACCACCACTGGGATCCTGCTGGTGGGCAAGTGCAAGATAAGGGAGACAGGCAACGCTACCACTCTGGCGCGACTCTGGTGAGTGAAGTTACAGGTCAGTATAAGCGCATTAAATTCTCTGAGAGACACTGACCACATTTTCAACATTCATAAAAACAGTATAATACCATTTAAATATAAAAAAATTTTCCCCATTTATGTACGTAAGTAACAAGAAAATTTTGAAGTAGGAATGTACTCAAAATAAAATAGCATTCAGAGTATCACGGTACTAAAGTACCATAATGCTCAAAGTACCATAATAAATAAAGTATTCATTGCACTCAAAGTACCCTGGGTACTAAAAATACAACGGTACTCAGTGCTAACTGCAAGACAAAACACAAAATGACTGTGGTGTAAAGATTACCTCGCTAGCTGGTATGGATGTAAAGCAACCATGAAGCTACCATGAATTTACCTTGATTTTGTCATAAAGCAACCATGAAGCTTCATAAATCTACCTTGTTACTTTTTATAAAGCAACCATGAAGCTACATGAATCTACCTTGATTTTGTCATAAAGCAACCATGAAGCTTCCATAAATCTACCTTGTACTGTTATAAGCAACCATGAAGTACCCTGAATCTACCTTGATTTTGTCATAAAGCAACATGAAGCTTCCATAAATCTACTTGATTACTGTCATAAAGCAACCATGAAGCTACCATAAATTACCTTGATACTGTTATAAAGCAAACCTGAAGCTTCCATAAATCTACCTTGATACTGTCATAAAGCAAACCATGAAGTACCTTTAAAACTACCTTGATACTGTTATAAAGCAAAAATGAAGCTTTCCCTAAAATCTACCTTGTACTGTCATAAAGCAACCATGAAGTACCATGAATCTACCTTGATACTGTCATAAAGCAACCATGAAGCTTCATAATATCTACCTTGATACTGTCATAACAACCTGAAGTACCAGGGAAACTCCTTGATACTGTCATAAAGCAACCATTTAAGCTTCCATAAATCTACCTTGATATGTTTAAAGCAACCATGAAGCTACCATAAATCTCCTTGATACTGTTTAAAAAAGCAACCATGAAGCTACCTGAATTACCCTTTTACTGTCATAAAGCAACCATGAAGCTACCCTGAAACTACCTTGATACTGTCATAAAGCAACCCTGACGCTACATGAATCTACTTGATACTGTCATAAAGCACCCTGCGCTACCCTAAATCTACCTTGATACTGTCATAAAGCAACCATGACGCTACCTTTAATCTACCTTGATACTGTCATAAAGCAACCATGACGCTACCATAAATCTACCTTGATACTGTCATAAAGCAACCATGACGCTACCATGAATCTACCTTGATACTGTCATAAAGCAACCATGACGCTACCATGAATCTACCTTGATACTGTCATAAAGCAACCATGAAGCTTCCATAAATCTACCTTGATACTGTTATAAAGCAGCCATGAAGCTACCATGAATCTACCTTGATACTGTCATAAAGCAACCATGAAGCTTCCATAAATCTACCTTGATACTGTCATAAAGTAACCATGACGCTACCATAAAAATTATGGGGTTACTATGAGCTTACCATGACACTATGAAGCTATTACCATGATGCCACCATGAAATTACTATAACTACCACAAAGTTACCATGATAGCACCATGACACCACAACACTACACTAAAGTTACCATTAAATTACCTAACATCTTTTAGTGCCACTAACTTCTTCTTTCCATTTACGTTTATAATTTCTCAAATAATGAAGTATTATATTTTTTAAATATTTATTTTAATAAATATATCAATAAATGTAAACTATGAAAGCCGCTAAAAATTAAATCAACGAGAAAACAGAGAAAATTTTTTGAGTATATCACTGAGTGAATTAAAGAGAACATTTAAAGCAGTAAAGATATTTAAATGTAAGTCATAATAATAATAATAATAATAATAATAATAATAATAATAATAATAATAATAATAATAATAATGGACCAGTAGGCCTGCTGCAGTGTTCCTTCTTTCTTATGTTCTTATGTAATTGTTGGCTTTATGCTTGGCAGTCACCAGGTGGAAGTTTTGGGGTGGGTGGGCGTGACCCTTGACCCGGATGACCTGACTCAGCTGACCTCGCTGCAACACCTGGTCAGGTCACACAACATAGTGGCAGTAGTGGGTCTTCACGCTTTCCGCTCTGCTCGTATCCTGCTGACCTGCCAGGTAGGTGTGTATCCTGCTGACCTGCCAGGTAGGTGTGTATCCTGCTGACCTGCCAGGTAGGTGTGTATCCTGCTGACCTGCCAGGTAGGTGTGTATCCTGTTGACCTGCCAGGTAGGTGTGTATCTTGCTGGCCTGCAATGTAGGTGCGTATCCTGCTGACCTGCCAGGTAGGTGTGTATCTTGCTGGCCTGCAAGGTAGGTGCGTATCCTGTTGACCTGCCAGGTAGGTGTGTATCTTGCTGGCCTGCAAGGTAGGTGCGTAGCCTGCTGACCTGCCAGGTAGGTGTGTATCTTGCTGGCCTGCAAGGTAGGTGTGTATCCTGCTGGCCTGCCAGGTAGGTGTGTATCCTGCTGGCCTGCGAGGTAGGTGTGTATCCTGCTGGCCTGCAAGATAGGTGTGTATCCTGCTGGTCTGCAAGGTAGGTGTGTATAAGAACATAAGAACGAAGGAACACTGCAGAAGGCCTACTGGCCCATGCGAGGCAGGTCCAAGTCCCTACCGGCTTAAGCCAATGCACCCAACCTAGTCAGGTCAGGTCACATTGACTTAAGGGAGGAACACGGCAACCGACCTGTTAGCACAAGCTATCAGGTCCAACTCACACCCACCCACATCTACTCATGTATTTATCCAACCTATTTTTAAAGCTACACAACGTTCTGGCCTCTATAACGGTACTTGGGAGTTTGTTCCACTCATCCACAACTCTATTACCAAACCAGTACTTTCCTATATCCCTCCTGAATCTGAATTTTTCCAACTTAAAACCATTGCTGCGAGTCCTGTCTAGGCTAGATATTTTCAGCACACTATTTACATCCCCTTTATTTATTCCTGTCTTCCACTTATAAACCTCAATCATATCCCCCCTAATTCTACGTCTTTCTAGAGAGTGCAGTTTCAGGGCCCTTAGTCTATCCTCATAGGGAAGGTTTCTGATACATGGGATCATCTTTGTCATCCTCCTTTGTACATTTTCCAGAGAATTTATATCCATTCTGTAATACGGTGACCAAAACTGTGCAGCATAATCTAAATGAGGCCTAACCAAGGATGTATAGAGTTGAAGAACAACCTGAGGACTCCTATTATTTATGCTTCTTGATATGAAGCCAAGGATTCTATTAGCTTTATTGCGAACACTTATGCACTGTTGTCTTGGTTTCAGATTACTGCTAACCAGAACTCCTAAATCTTTTTCGCAATCCGTAATATTAAGATCTACATTATTTAGTTTATATGTGGCATGGTTATTGTCCTGTCCAACATTTAGAACTTTGCATTTGTCTATATTAAACTGCATCTGCCACTTCTCCGACCACTGCATCAGTCTATTCAAATCTTCCTGGAGTGCTCGAATGTCCTCGTCAGAATGAATTCGACGGCCTATTTTGGTGTCATCGGCAAACTTGCCGATGTCGCTCTTTATGCCCTCATCTATGTCGTTTATGTAGATTGTGAACAGCAGGGGGCCCAACACTGACCCCTGTGGAACACCGCTCGTGACGCTTCCCCACTCTGATTTCTCCCCATTTATGCAAACTCTCTGCTGCCTATTTGTCAACCATGCCTCTATCCAGGAAAAAATTTCTCCTCCTATTCCATGTGCTTTAATTTTCCTCAATAGTCTCTGATGTGGGACCCTGTCAAAAGCCTTACTGAAGTCCATATACACAATATCATATTCATTACCATGATCTACCTCCTCAAATACCTTAGTGAAAAAAGTTAATAAATTCGTAAGGCAGGAACGCCCCTTTGTAAAACCATGCTGAGATTCGTTGATTAATTTATGCTTTTCAAGGTGGCTACGAACTGCCTCGGCAATTATTGATTCCATAAATTTTCCCACTATGGAGGTTAGGCTTATTGGTCTATAGTTCGAAGCTAAGGACCTGTCACCTGTTTTGAAAATAGGTATCACATTTGCCATTTTCCACTTATCTGGCACCATGCCAGTTTGTAGTGATATGTTGAAAAGATTAGCCAAAGGTGTGCTAAGCTCCTCTTTACATTCCTTTAGAACCCTTGCATACAGTTCATCAGGGCCTGGGGATTTGTTAGGTTTTAATTTATCTATTTGCCTAAGGACCATGTCACTTGTGACCCTAATAGTGCACAGTTTATTATCGTCCTGTTCTACATAATTTATCATTACTGGAATATCGCTGGTATCCTCCTGTGTAAAAACTGAGAGGAAGTATGTGTTAAAAATTCTACACATTTCCTTATCACTGTCAGTGAGCTGACCCGAGGAACTTTTGAGTGGGCCTATCTTGTCCCTGATCTTACTTCTGTATACCTGAAAGAATCCTTTTGGGTTAGTCTTCGATTCTCTTGCAACTTTAACCTCATAATCTCTATTTGCTTTTCTAATTCCCTTTTTTATTTCTCTCTTTAACTGAATATACCGATTTCTTAATTGCCCCTCTCCTCTTTTGATTTGCCTATATATGCCTCTCTTTTGACCAATCAGATATTTTAATCTATTGTTCATCCATTTAGGATCATTTTTGTTTGATCTGATTTCCCTATTTGGAACATAATTTGACTGAGCAGCTAGAACTATGCCCTGGAAAGCATCATATCGGCAACCATCACCACCTACCTGACCCCTAGTCAGGTCATTCCAGTTCAGCCCACCTAAGTAATTTTTCAGTCCTATGAAATCAGCCAAGCGAAAGTCAGGGACGGAGACTTGATTGCCATTATTAGGGGAATTCCATGATATGTTAAAACTGAGTGATTTGTGATCACTCTCCCCAAGCTCATCATTAACCTCAAGATTATTAATTAGTGTTTCCCTACTGGCAAGAACCAAGTCAAGGAGGTTATTTCCCCTAGTTGGCTCTGTCACAAACTGTTTTAAAAAACAATCCTGGATCGTATCAAGAAAGTCACCCGACTCTAAATTTCCTGTCAAATTGCTCCAGTCAATCTGTCTATAGTTGAAATCCCCATTAGCACAACATTTTCGTATGTAGATGCCTTACGAATTTCGTCCATAGAAGTTTACTGCACTCCCTATCAAGATTTGGGGCCCTGTAAATCACACCCAAAATTAGTTTTTCTCGGCCCTCGAGAAGCTGTAACCAAACAGATTCAGTGGCTGACGCTTCTAATTTAATATCTTGTCTAACACAACAATTTAAATTGTCTCTGACATACATCGCTACTCCACCACCTTTCCTGTTGACCCTGTCAGTGTGGAATAATTTATAGCCTTGTATGTGACATTCAGAGGGCATCTCTCTATCTTTCAGTATTGCAGCCAGGGGCTCTGTTATAGCATTAATATCTATGTTTCAATGCACTTGCAAATTAATCTTAGCTCATTATCTTATTTCTAACACTCCTGCTATTATGTATAGTAATACCTTAAGGGAGCTTAGTCTTGCTCCCTCTGATGTCCCCTTTTGTTTGACTGAACCTCCTGCAGGTCTGCGAGGTAGGTGTGAATCCTGCTGAACACTGCCAGGTAGTAGGTGTATCCTGCTGTCCTGCAAGGTAGGTGTTGTAACAGGCTGACTGCCTGGTAGGTGTGTATTCTGCTGGCCTGCCCATGGTGGTGGTATCCTGTCGGCCTGCGAGGTATGGTGAGTATCCTGATGGCCCTGCCAGGTTGTGTATATCCGCTGGGCCATGGCCAGGTATGGTGTGTATCCTGCTGATCCTGCCAGGATAGGTGTGTATCCTGCTGGCCTGCAAGGTAGGTGTGTTATCCTGCTGGCCTGCAGGGTAAGGTCTGTGTATCCTGCTGTGAATGCAAGTTTAGCGTGAGTATCCTGCTTGGCATGCAAGGTAGTCTGTGCATCCTGACTGGCCTGCCAGGTAGGTTTGTGTAATCCTGCTGGCTGCATGTAGGTGTGTATCCTGTGGTCCTGCAAGGTAGGTGTGTATTCCTGCTGGCCTGCAAGATAGGTGTGTATCCTGCTGGCCTGCATGGTAGGTTGTGTATCCTGCGGGTCTGCGAGGGTAGGTGTGTATCCTGCTGACTGCCCTGGTCTAAGTAGGTGTGATATCTGCTGACCTGCAAGGGAATAGGTGTGTATCGCGACCTGCCAGGTAGGTGTTGTATTCTGCTGGCCTGCAAGGTAGGTGTGTATCCTGCTGGCCTGCGACGGTAGGTGAGTTATCCTGCTGGCCTGCCAAGGTAGGGTGTGTATACTGCTGGCCTGCCAGGTTAGGTGTGTATCTCTGCTGACCTGCCAGGTAGGTGTGTTATCCTGCTGGCCTGCAGGTAGGTGTGTATCTGCTGGCCTCGCCAGGGTAGATAAGTTGTTTATCCTGCTGGCCTGCTGAAGTATAGGGTGAGTATCCTGATGGCCTGCCAACCAGGCTAGGTGTGTATCACTGCTGGACCCTGCCAGGTAGGTTGTGTATCCTGCTGGCTGCAAGGTAGGTGTGTCTACCTTGCTGGCCTGCAAGGTAGGTGCTGTATTCCTGCGGGCCTGCAGTTAGGTGTGTATCCTGCTGACCTGCCACGTAGGTGTATATCTGCGGAACCTGCCAGGTTAAGGTGTGTCTCCTGCTGACCTACCAGATAGGTGTGTACCCTGCTGGACTGCAAAGGTTGGTGTAGGTTATCCTGCTGGCCTGCCACGTTGGTGTGTATACCTGCTGGCCTGCGAGGAAGTTGTGTTTACTGCTGGCCTGCAGATAGGTGTGTTATCTAGATAGCTGCCCGGTAGGTGTCTGTATCCTGCTAGCCTGCCAGGGTAGGTGTGTATCCTGCTGGACGGGAAGTTAGGTGTGTAATCTTGGCGTGGCCTTGCCGAGATAGGTGTGTATCCTGCTGGCCTGCGAGAAGTGTGTATACTTGCTGCCTGCCAGGTAGGTTGTGTATCTGGCTAGCCTGCCAGGTAGGTCGTGCATCCGGCTGGCCTGCAGAGTAGGTGTGTTATCCTGCTGGCCTGGCCAGGTAGGTGTGTATCATGCTGGCCTGCCTAGGTAGGTGTGTATCCTGCTGGACTGCGAGGTTGGTGTGTATCCTGCTAGCCTGCGAGGTAGTTGTGTATCCTGATGGCCTGCAAGGTAGATATGTTTCCTGCGGCTCATTGCGAGGGTAGTTGTGTATCCTTTGCTGCCTTGCCAGGTAGGTGTGTATCTGCTGGCTGCGAGGTAGTAGTGTATCCATTGCTCGGCATGCCAGTTGTAGTGTATACCTGCTGGGACCTTGCGAGGTGGTGTGTTTATCCTGGGGCCTGCTCGAGGTAGGTGTGTATCCTGCTGCCTGCGAGTTAGTTGTGTTTGGGTGTCTCCTTGCCTGTATAGGGAGTTGCTTTCTCTTTCTTGTTTATATCTCCTACTTTTCCTTAAAGGATTATAGCCGGAAGCATACTCAAATTAGCATCGAGTTCATTATATATATTGATATATAGATTTACTATATATATTATATATTATATATATATATATAAATATGTTATATATATTATATATATATATATATATATATATATACCATATATATAATTGTATTATAATATATATACTATATATATATATATATCTATATAAATACTATTATTATATATTAATTATAAATATATAGATTATTTTAATATATATATATATATATATATATTATAAATATATATATATATATATATATATGTCCGTGCCGAATAGCAGAACTTGAGGATCTTGGCAAAACACTCCCCCTCCCCACCCCCCCCCCCCCCCCCCCCCCCCCCCCCCCCCCCCCCCCCCCCCCCCCCCCCCCCCCCCCCCCCCCCCCCCACCCCCAAAACCCCCCCTCCCCCCCCCCCCCCCCCCCCCCCCCCTTCAATCTTAGCCATATAGGACAAGTGAAAATTTGTTGAATGCGATAATTTCTCCAAATTCATGTCTGAACCTAACGAAAATATATATTTCACTGTGTTTGTTTAGACAGATTTTTTTTAACCCCCCCATATTAAATTATTGTAAACAAATCTAAAAATATTTAGTTGGGTTAGGCTAAATAAACTACTTCTTCTATAACAAGGTTAGGTAAGTTTTCTAAGATTCTTTTGAGAGCAAAAATTAATTTTTTTTAGAGCTAACATTAATGATAAAAATATATCTTTAACGTATAAGAGAAAATTTTCGAAAGGACTTAATTTTAATTGAGTTCGTGCTAATGAACAGTTTTACATATTAGGCACGAGACATATATATATAATTATATATATTAGTCCATATATATTTATTTATATTATATATATTTTATATAATATATATATATATATGCCAAACACTGAAACTCTGGCTGAAGGAGGACTCTCGAACACTACGAACCTTGGAACAAGGTACGCAGTGCATATACCAATGTCTCACCTCACTGGAGCCAGATACCTTGTGCGTCCAACACTTGCGCTAGACTTGATACAGGCAGCCAGCTTTCAGGGTGAAGGATTACAGCTTTTCATCTGCATCCCTGCTATTGCATCAGCCATTACTAGAGGATTTTAACAATGCAAGGAATTCGCAAGAGCAGGCGAAATATACACAAACACTGATCTCTGGCTGAAGGAGACTCGAACCTGTGGTGAGAATGGTAATGCGCTGCGTACCTTGTTCCAAGGTTCGTAGGTTCGAGTCTCCTTCATCCAGAGATCAGTGTTTATGTATATATCGCCTGCTCTTGCGAATTCTTGTATATAATATATATATATATATAATATATAATTATATATATAAATATATATATATATATATAATATATATATATATATATATATATATATATATTATTGTGACCACGAACGAGTGGTATGGATCAATAACAACACTGCACAAGCCAAGGATTCAGTTTGCCACCATTAAGGCACAGCCTCATCAATACGGCCACTTGATACTGGAGTTCCGCAGGGAAGTGTCCTTGGACCCCTGCTCTTCCTCATTTACATCAGTGTTCTTCCAAACATATCCCAACACCTGAAACCCATTCTCTTTGCTGACGACGCGACTTACGTCATCTCCCACCCTAATCTTGCCACCCTCAACACCATTGCTGGCAAAACCTACTATATTATGTTTGTAGCAGAGCAGGTGTTGCGCAACTTAACATTAAGACCAACACACTCTAATTGCCAGACTTAATGAGGGCAAATTCCTTGGCCTATACCTCGACAACAACCTAAATTTCAGCACCCATATCCAACATATAACAAAAACAGTATCCAAAACGGTGGTGATCCTCTCCAAGACACGATACTACGTACCGCAAACTGCCCTTCTCACACTATACCATTCACCTATATATCCATACCTCACCTATGCTATCTGTGCTTGGGGTTCAACTGCAGCAACACACCTAAAGCCAATAATAACCCAACAAAAAGCCGCAGTAAGAATAATCACTAAATCCCATCCCTGGCAACACCTCCCTCCCCCAACTCTTCATAGATCTAAACTTACTCCCTGTTCAGACATCCACACTTACTACTGTACAATCTATATCTACAGGACCTTAAATTCCAATATTAACCTTGACCTAAAACACTTTCTTGATAGTTGTGACAGGATCCACAGGCACAACACCAGACACAAACATCTCTATGACATTCCCCGTGTTCGACTAAACCTTTACAAAAAATTCAATGTATTTCAAAGGACCTAAAATCTGGAACACCCTACCTGAAAACTCTAGAACTGCAGACACATTCATCACTTTCAAAACTACAGATAAAAACATCTTATCTCCCTGATCCACCCCGACAAAACTAACTACATGATAACCACCTGGTGGTTCAAAATTACACTCACTCACCCACTGACTATAAACCCAAAAATATTAATCTTAATCTTAAAATAATAAATCCTAACTAGTCATAAGCTTGCCTATGTTACTCAAATATAGACACTTCGTATTGTGCCAAAACAAAAGCATTCACATTGCTAAACTCAAAATTATGATGTAGTCACTTAGCCTTAATAATATAATCTGTAAGGACTTAATGTTAAGAATTAATAATATAATATCTTTATTTACTACTAGTACATGTACAAGGTATACAGTCCTAGCTGACAACAATGACATACTACTATATAGAAAGTCCCTTGTTATGCTCCGCATTTCGGGCAAATTAGGTCAGTGTCCAGGGATGCGACCCACACCAGTCGACTAACACCCAGGTACCCATTTTGCTAGTAAGTAAGTAAGTAAGTTTATTCAGGTATACACAAATACAGTTACATAGAATTATCATACATAGCAGCATATGTGTAGAGAACCTAGGATAACCCAAAAAAGTCAGACAGAGTGACTTATTTCCATTGGGTCACATAGACAACAGGTGGAAAGAAACACGTTCAATGTTTCTACTCTGGCTGGGAATCGAACCCAGACCTCACCGTGTGAAGCGAGAACGTTAACCACCGAAATGCCTAGCCATTCTAGGTGTCCTAGTGGCCCCCTCTGTAATTAGTATTTTATAACATGTAAACCACACAATACCCAAAACCTGTAAACCCCACAATTTGTAACCATTATAGAGAATAAGCTTGAATTGAATTGAATTCAATTGAAAAAGTGCTGCCTTGGCCGCCTCATGGTGGGGGAAAACACATGACGCCCTTACCCACGAACCAACGATCCGATAGGGGATCAGCGGAACTGGGTTTGTACCCCTACCCAAGGAAACACGTGGTGTGGAGATCTTGGCTAATTTCATTTTAGTCCCCCGTTTGGTGTACTAGTTCAACGAGCATATTTTATATTAATTTGACCCCGAAAAGTGGTATTTTATCAAAAAAACAACATGCATAGCCAAGGGGCTTCAGGCCAAAGAGCATGGGGGTTTGAGTCCTTTGGGAAATGCAGTGTTGTTATTGATTATATATTATATATTATTTATATATATATATATATATTTATATATATTTATATATAATATTTATATATATATTATTATTATATAGGCAAACTTGGATTTGGTTAAATAGCAACGCTCATCTTGCCTATAAGACAAGTGAAAATTTGTGTATGCAATACTTTTGCCAAAATATTCGAAAACCCAAGAAAAAAAAATATATTTCACTGTGTTGTTTATATTAAATTTCTGTAAACAAATCTAAATTATTTAGTTGGGGGTTGGCTAAAAAAAATTATTCTTGTTATAATAAGGTTGGTAAGTTTTCTAAGATTTTTTTGGGGCAAAATTAAAAAAAATTTTTTTTTTAAAATTAATGAAAAAAATATCTTTAAAAGTATAAGAGAAAATTTCCCTTAATTTTTTAAAGAGTTCTTGCTAATTGACCAGTTTTACATTTCGGGCCCACATATTATATATATATATATATTATATATTATATTATATAATAATTTTTTTTATAAATTATATTTTATATAAAAAATATATAATACCCCCCCCCCCCCCCCCCCCCCCCCCCCCCCCCCCCCCCCCCCCCCCCAAAAAAAAAAAAAACTTTTCGTTTTTCTTTTTGGGCCACCCTGCCTCGGTGGGGTACGGGGCCGTGCGTTTTAAAGAAGATAATATATATTTTTAAAATATATTTTATATATTATATATATTATTTATTATATAAATTTGTCGTGCCCATTTTAAAACTGGTTTAATCAGCAAAAACTCATTTAAAAATTTAAATTCTTTTTAAATTTTTTTATACTTTTAAAAAATATTTTTTTTATTTAAAGTTTAAAGTAAAAATTTTTGATTTTGCTCAAAAGAACTTAGAAAACTTACCAAACCTTATTAAAACAAGAACAATTTATTTTAGCCTAACCCAACCAAAAATTATTTTAGTTTGTTTACAAAAAATTAAATAATATATAAATTTATAATAATATATATATATTTTTTATTATTTATATATAATTATATAAATTATTTATAAATATATATATTATATTTCATATATACATAAATTTTTTAAAGGGAGTAGGTTTGGGGACGCAACCGCCCAGGGAGGTACTACCGTCCTGTCAAGTGAGTTAAAAAAGGAAAACCCGTAAATTTTTTAACATGAGGTAGGATTGTGGTTCTTTTTTTGTTCATAAACATGCAAGATTTAGGTACGTCTTTTACTTCTACTTAATTAGGGCACACTACACATACATGAACAAGCAATAAAATATTTTTATATATATTATATATATATATATATATATATTTTATATATATATATATATAATATATATATATATATATATATTATAAATATATATATATTTATATATATTATATATATATGTACACCCCTCTGGGCTTTCTTCTATTTTCTTACTAGTTCTTGTTTTTGGGTTTATTTCCTGTTATCCCCATGGGTAAGGGGAACAGAATTTCTTCCTCTGTTAAAGCCATGCGTGTTGTAAGAAGCGACTAAAATGCGGGAAAAGGGGCAAGTAACCCCTTCTCTTGTATAAATTAGTAAATTTAAAAAGAGGACTTTCGTTTTTCCTTTTTTGGGCCACCCTGCCCCCGGTGGATAGGGCCGGTGCGTTGAAAGAAGATATATATTATATATATATATATATATATATATATATATATATATATAAATATATATATATTTTATATATATATATATATATATAATATTATATATATATATTTTCGTGCCGAATATGTAAAACTGGTCAATCAGCAAGAACTCATTTAAAATTAATTTCTTTTTAAAATTTTGTCTTATACGTTTAAAGATATATTTTTTTTATTAATGTTAATGTAAAAATTTTTGATTTTGCATCAAAAGAATCTTAGAAAAACTTACCAAACCTTATTATAACAAGAACAATTTATTTTAGCCTAACCCAACCAAATATATTTTAGATTTGTTTACAATAATTTAATACTAAACAAACACAGCGAAATATATTTTTTTCGTTAGGTTAAGTATGATTTTTGGCGATATTATTGCATACACAAATTTTCCGCTGTCCTATATGGCAAGATGAGCGTTGCTATTTAAGCCAAGATCGCAAGTTCTGCCTATTCGGCACGACATATATATTTATATATATATATATATATACATGTATAATATATTTTATATATAATATATATATATATATATATATATTTTATATATACATATATATATATATATATATATATATATTTTTTATATATATATATATATAATATATATATATATTATTTATATATATATATATATATATTATGCAAGGCAAGCCAATGGGGGTGGAAATCTTTAGTTCGAGTACTTCACACTCTGAATGCATCATCAGGAGCTATGCAATGTTGCAAGGCAACAACTGAAGGAGGTAGGGAAATTTTTCCCAGAGTAGCGAGGTGTTGGTTGTCACCTGCCGCAGCGTCTCTGAATGTGAGCCGACGGTTTGGGGCCACCTGTACAACCACCATTTCCCCCCATATGGGGTAGGAGAGGGCCTCCGGGTTTCGAGAAGTCAAGGAATATGAAATTAGAAGATATAACAGCCAGCCCCTAGTTTTTTCTAGCCGTTTAAAAACAGGCCATGTGACCTGAGAAAATACGTTTCAGAGTGGATAATATATATATGGATTCCTATTATTCTGTGTAACCTTTTTAATTGTTTTTTATGATTGTGTGCAATAGACTACTAAATAGCTATCGAGCTTGTTAACCCATAATTTGAGTTATATTCGGTATTTCCTGTCATTTTTTCAAGAGAGAAAATTCAATTATGTTTCTTTCTATGACAGAACTGTTTGGGACAATAATCTGGGGAGCATCCCTCCCGGTTGGTGATTTCAGGAACTAAGGTGGTTTAAAAATGCGTTCGACTCCTGTGCTGTCCTGATTGAGTATTTATGATGGGCAATTCTGGTTTCCAGAACTTACCCTGTTTGACCAATAATGAGAGAGGACACTGAGTAAGGAAATTAAAATTACCTGGATGAATCTCATTAGATACATACTAGTAATTTTATAAAAGTGGGCAAAGATAATTATTATCAAGGTTACAGAGCCTTGTATGGAATTTTAGGACATCCTAGGTCGCAAAAAAAATGTCCTTCTTCGATACCTACTCCGCACATAACTCCACAAGTCACTTTGGAACCTATATTAAATTTCAAATGAAATTTACTATCACCAGGAATTCCTTGTACAACATTAATATAAAATTGTGGACTATGACCCAAATTTAATAAATGCTACATATACATGGAAGGAGATTTATAGTATAAGACGCACCAATTTGTCTGGAGATTACTTGGTGTGTCATACACAAACCCCTGCCTAAAATATGAAAGAAAATACTGTCCAAATTTCAAAATATAGACCAACTCAACTGGGGTATTTTTATCCTGTTTACATTCAATTATGGAGTCCTGTCCAGTCATCTAATTCTCACGTTCTGCAGGACTGCAAATCCAACAATTTTGGCTCCATTTGAACAGGTTTTAAACACAATTTAACCTCTAGAGCGACAAAAATTCTTCCGATTTCCATTAACTTTCTCTTGCCCATTTCAAAAAACACAATGGCAAAACCCCCCCTCCCCAGCGATGCTCACCACTCTCGCTGTTCTTTATTTACAAATTAATTTTATTAACTACAATATATTCCATCATCTACATACAAATACACTGTATTTTTTCGGAAAATATACAGTAATTTTCACACTGAGGCTGGGGTGGAGTTTGTTGCTAAAACGAATCAATTACTCCTTCCTTTAGAGCGATTCAGCCAGTTCAGGCTGTGGAGTGGCTGTTTTCCTAGTAGTCTTACTTAACAATTTCATCTTCCTGCATCACTTGTCAGCGATATATTTTCATATCACTCGTGTCACTTCCTTAGATTTTCATTAACATTGATTGAAAGCCATTTAATTCCAAGGAAATCAATTTATCAATCGTGCAAAACTTCTTGGCCCACGACAACAACACTTTGACATTCCGACAATACCTTGTGCATCTGGGTACAAGTCAGTAACTTTGCCCAGAGGCCACAATGTTCAATGCTGTTCAGTATCAATTAACCAAATGTCACCTGGTCGAATGGTCATGTCAGTTACTGCTCTGTCACACCCATAAAATGTTCACGTAGTGTAAGAAGATATTCCTACACCACACATTAGACCAATATCATTACTTTAATTTAACATTTTTAAGATTTATGCCATCAACACTGCCGCATCATTGTAAACTTTTGACAGGGGCAGCTTCCAATTTCTTCCACATATTAGGTGAGGTGTTAATACATCTGCATCAGGTGTATCACTCATGTACGAGAGATGCCCGATATTTATCCGATTCTCCCGTCCACCAACCCGAACGGAATTCTTCCAGATTAATTGTCTGCTGAGTAGTACTTTACGGAGACACCTCTTCACTGTGCCTATCATCTTCATACAGCCCCCCCCCCCCTGCCAAGGGACTCTCAGAGTAATAAATTTCCAGTACCACCCTCGTTGGGTTAACAAGAGATTTGAACATCAATTACTCTTATTTAATTCTATACAAGTGTTGACACCCACTACAAAAATTAGTGGCATATCCAAATCATCAATCTCGGACAGGATCTCCTAGGTCAAATTTTCTGAAACAGCTGTATAAACTGTTCTGCCAGACAATCCTGACCACTTCTAATGAACTGCCCCTGGTAGCAGTACAATTGAACAAACACATACACTTTCAAGGACACCATCTGAAGTACCTGTTAAAATGACTGGACCACTATAGTCTAGCACCTGTTACAATCAATATGGTTCACTAATTGTACATGCTTCTTTGACAATGGTTGAGGACCTGGGTACATATAGGATCTGCAATCCACAACGGCGACATATACACAAGATTTAATCACCCTTTATACACTTTGTTGCCGTCCTTGTGGAATCCAAAAGAGTTTTCCCCTTATACATTCAAGGTATCTTGTACAGCCCCATGCTTTACATTTTTATGGGCATTTAAAACAAATCAATTTGTTAAATTGATGAATTTTGTGCAAGTAAAGATTAGGGTATTTTAGCATAATCAGCCCAATTCAGCATTTTTGTAACCTACCTCGCACCTAATTACATTATCTCTAAATACAGCCCCAGTTTTTCTCTGTTATGGAATCTTCTTTCCACAGTTTTTCTTTCCATCATTAATTTAATCTCATTTCCATAGATTTCTTCCTTACCCTCTTTTATCCAATATTCAAGAGGACGTTGAAAATTATATGAGATATTCATCTTGTTTAGAAATTTAAACACCAACTTACTTACAATGATTAGTTTAGGGTAAAGAAGAATGCCTATTTATATCAATGGCTAAGGAAGAACAAACTATTGGAGCGTTGTCACAGTAATTTCAACCGGAGTAATATAACACCTTTTCGTACAGTCCAATTAGCTTTTATTTACCAAACAGCTCGGTCCTTTAAAAATCCATGATACAACATTTACGAATTTAGCATAAGGTAAAACCTCGAGACAAGAAATCAGCTGGTTCTCTCACCAGGTATATGATTAAATGTTAACATATTCTGACCCAAACTATTATACTCTCTGCATCTGATTAATTTCAGCACTCTGTTTTGTACGTACACAATTTTTACTGTTTCCTTTCAAATCCATTGTAAGATACATCATTATCAGACCAAATTAAGGTGTCGCTTATATTTTTATCTCCCTGCAACTATTTCTTATATAATTAAGCTTAATTTGACTCCTACATAAATGGCTGTTAATTTTCCAACTGAGGTAAGGGTACTGATTTTAAGTGGAGACACTTTAGTCTTAGACATAAAGAAATAACACTATTACATTGAAGTAACAACTGCTACTGCTCCATATGCCAATTTTGAATCATAGATAAAAATGGGGAGTATATTTTTCCCCATCTGATTGACCACCTGGCGTGGGGACTCCAACACTGGAATTTTTTCAATATCACCAATTAATTCATCCCACCTGTTGAAATTCCTCAGTAGAGTTTCACCCATCCCAAGCACATTTAAGCTTCCATGCTTCTGTATTAACAATTTCCACTAAGAAGCCTAGTGGATCAAAACCATTTTGGAAACTTTCGGCAAGCAAAACTCTCTAGTTAATTTATGGGCATACTGTAATTATTAGTTTTAACATTAACAAATTCCTCTCCAGTATCCCAAGTTAAATCCCAATACATTACTACATTTTGGTACTTAATCTCCAGGGTATCATTACTTATTTTGTCCTTTAATTTGGGACGAATTATCAATTGTCCATTCCCTCAAGGCCATATTTCCACAACTTTTACAGCCTACCAGCTCACGACTCAAAGCACTACAACTGCAGCACACCAAACTTCCAACTTCTTTTCCAACAACCCAAAAAACTTCCACCACTTACTTTTTTGACTTTTAAAAACTACTAAACCACTAGTTACCAAACCTTAACTATCCTAAAACCTTTTCAGCCACTTTTTCAAAACTAAACCACTACTTTCAGAACAACCACCCAACCAAACGAGAACAACTTTTTAAGAGCTTCCAATGCTACGACAGAACCTTTTACTACCAATCCCCACAACCAAAACTCTTAACAAACCCCAGCCACATCCCCCCCCCCGCCAAACCCCAACCCCCAACCCCCACCACCCAACCCCGACCCCCCAAGCCCTTTTCCAATAACACCCCGCCCCCAACCATACTCCAACCCAGCACCCACCTCACTCAAACTTAAATACTATCCAGAACCAAAACAACCTTATTTTGAGCAGACTAAGCCCCCCTATTTAGCCACAGCAGACAACCTAAGCACCTTAGAGGCAGGACACACCCCCGCGCCGCGCCCAACCTAAAGCCCCCCCAAACCCTACCATACACACCTGAAGGCGCACACCACTAACTAGACCAAACCTAGCTACCACTCCAGAGCAAAAAAGGTCCATCAGCCACCCCAAAATATCCAAGACCCAAGAAAGGCACTACAAGCTATAACCAGAAAAAAACAACCACTTAAAAGATTTTCCAACCCCCCACTTTTTTTTTTTTAAAAAAACTTTTGCATTATTTTATAAGCCTCTCCATAAGTCATTAACATTCCCTTCCCAATGATGACACACCCAGGAAAGTGTCCACATAAAATTGGTTTGCTATTACTTTACTCAATGGACTCCCATACGTTTAAGGTGTGTATTTATCGTCTTGAAGTAGGAATGGACTGGATGAAAGGCAACCAAATCATATGTTCCTAAAGCGAAGGTTTTCAAGGGCTAAGTGGGTCACTAGGATTCTCAGGCCATAAGAAGCGGGTACAATCCCAGTCAGCCCTCTTGTAAACCCACCTTAGGAAAGCTTTACTTATGTCAAATACCAAACAAAAAGAAAGAAGGCACAATACCATGACTGAAACGATACACAATATAACCCCACCTAGAAGAGAGACTTACGACGACGTTCGGTCCGACTGAACCATTTACAAGTCCACACTAACCAGAAGTGGAGTCAGGACGGCTATAATATAGGCGCCTACATAAGAACCAATAAGAACAAGGAACACTGCAGAAGGCCTAACGGCCCATGCGAGGCAGGTCCAAGCCCCCTAACCGGCTTAAGCCAATGCACCCAACCCAACCTAGTCAGGTCAGGTCACAATTACTTAAGGAGGAACACGGCAACCGACCTGTTAGCACAAGCTAACAGGTCCAACCACACCCACCCACATCTACTCATGTATTTATCCAACCTATTTTTAAAGCTACACAACGTTCTGGCCTCTATAACGGTACTTGGGAGTTTGTTCCACTCTTCCCAACTCTTTACCAAACCAGTACTTCCTATATCCCTCCTGAATCTGAATTTTTCCAACTTAAAACCATTGCTTGCGAGCCTGTCTAGGCTAGATATTTTTCTCAGCACACTATTTACATTCCCCTTTATTATTCCAGTCTTCCACTTATAAAACCTCAACTTCTGGAATGTGACTTTGGTAAATTGGTCCAAGTCGGACCGAAACGTCGTCGTAAGCTCCTCTCTTCTATGTTGCGGGTTATTTGTGTTTTTACTTATATCAGCCGTAAAGGCCGTAATTCTCACCCTGAAATTTAATACGATATCTACATCGCCTAATTTTCCGTCAAATGACAGACCTGTCATCAAACAGTCAATTAAACTAGGTACATTTTGTTACACCTGGCACTACAATTAAACACAATCCTCAAAGGAGTGGTCTTAGAATCACTTCTTCAACCCCGTGATGTGGCAATAGTGACCATAAATTTTGGCTTGCTCAGGAAGTACCTCTTCTATAATTTATTAATTAATTGTTCAGCTAATATATCATTATAGGCAGTCAACAATTCTGGTTGTCTTACCAGTTCGCGGAGCTGAGCCTTTAAGGGTCCATTATGCCATTCTGTAATTAGTGAGCAATTCTGGATGGTCATCAGTCTCCACGATCGTACCCATATTATCCAGATTTAAAATTTACATCTCTCAGGTACTGTTCCTGAGTAAAAGAATCACTGACTTTCTTATTTAATTTATTCCATGCTGTCTAATTACCAAAATTTTATGCACTGCTTAACACCATCCTCTATTGAATAATTATACTGGGGTACGACTTCATGAGTAAGACACACAGTTTATGGTATTTGTAGTTTCCTCAAAGTCATGAATTATTATACGAGGAATCCACCATACATTACATGGCCTCGCTGCAGTCTTCAAAGGTTGACACCACATTTCTTAACCAACCCTTTACAAAGGAGGCATAATAGTCATTACCTATCAAAATATATATTGGGCCTACAGAATACATCACTTACACCAGAAGGTGCTAATTTACATTATGTAGAGTCTTTCTGTAGCTTACTAAGCCCTACTGTAGTATTTTCTCTGACAAGTCTATTTTCAATTACTTGCATTAACACATTTTCTCATTGCCCAACCTGACAGTTACATAAACAGTGTCAACAATTGTGCCCCCTTTATCCCAGAGAAAACCCAGAAATTTTAGGATCTCCCATTTTTGTAGGATCACAATTTGTACCGTTCATCCCATTAAGACATTTACGTTTTTATGAAAGTACCTGGGATCCCTGGTCTAGACAATGCAGTTACATTTTTTGATTTATGCCTTTTATCATCAATTTTACCCTGTAACACAGGTAAGGCTACATCAGCAAAACCATCATTATTAATATTAGCAGCAAATTTTTACATTAGCTACTGTTGTGTCAGGATTGGTCAACATTATCATTATTATCAACATTACCTATAGACCCTTATACATGACATATAGTGTCTTCCTTTGTGACAATGATAACAGTTGTTTTAAATTTGGCATGACAAATTCCTTTACAATTGTGATTAAGGGGAAGCTAGACATCTGAATACATCTGTCTAAGTTCTTCCAATGCTTTCAGCTTTATCATTCCATAAACTTGTATGGCATTGCAATTCTTGAAAAATAGTACCCTTGCAGAAGAGACAATCCATTTTCTTGCTGGTTTCTTATTAACTGGGCCTACTCTTAGTGGTACGTAGCTCTGACCTTGGTGGAGAATCATTATTTCTTATTCCTGCTACTTGATATATACTATGCAACTCTTTTTTAAGGAAATGAATTTTGATTATTAACAATTGGATAATTTTTTCCTTTTGTGAAACTTGACGAGATACCTCAAGTTATTATGTGTTGCATCTTTAAAATGAGTTTTGTTGGCTGCTTGCAACTGCACAATTAATTCTTGTAGACCTAGTCTTTTTTTCCTCCAGACAAAAATAACCCTTTGATATTTGTCCGAGACCCATTCAAGTATTTTGCAGCTTAATTTTATTCTGTACAATGGCATTTTTTTACTTAATAACCATCAGAATCCTTCCCGATTATATTTTACTAAAGTTTTGAGAGTTGCTCTACAATTTAAACTCTAAACTGCTGTAAACCATTGTAAGTGTGTTCTGGAGTTTTTTAATTAACAATGATAGTTACTAGATCCAATCTACTTTGTTCTAATTGCCATAAAGTGACCTCAACAAGTCAACTGCTTCCTTGTAAGAATCATCTACATATGGTAAAGGCTTGTATGAAGCATGTGAGCATTTCCTCTTATTACCTGTCCTTTTAGGTAAAATAATTTAGTAACACATGCTAGATCACCGTCTCATGCACAGCTGCTTTAAATTTGACCAAAACTCCTCCCAATTTTCTTCAGGATTAAATACAGGTAAACATAATTCTGGGTGTTTTGCAAAGACATCTTATTTATTGAATAATAACTGCCTGGTTTTACACTTTTAAATATTCAAAGCCTGACTTTAACAAGAAAGAATGTTTTTCTTCTAATTCTTAATACTGGTTAATCATAAAATCCATTTCGGTCTCATCTGCATCAATTTACTAACAAATCTCCTTCAATTTTTAATAATATATATTTGTATGAATCATATCTATCCCATAATGCATCTAAATACAATTTTTAAATCATCAGTATTCACATTTTCCTGAATCATTAATATCCAAACATTTTTTGGATGCCTTTGTTATCATGACCCCTTTCTAGCCTGCAATGATGCTTTTTGGCTCTAATTCCATGTGTTTTTGTCTCTCATTAATTTCTCATTTTCACCCATGGTGCAATGGTATTAAATTAAACTTAATAATATCACTGATTATGTATTTAATTATGTATTTATAAAGGTAAATATTACAACTTACTTTGAATAAATCCCTAGAGATTCCTTGAGCTAGCAATTACATGTAAGGAAATTATAAAATAAATTTTAAAACATTTATATAAATCCTAGATAAACTTGAGCTTAGCAATTACTTATGTAAGGAAATTATAATATAACTTTTAAATAAATTAATATAAATCCTAGCTACACATTAGCTTAGCAAAATTATATTGTGGGTAATTATAATCCACTACACTTAAGTTAAATCTTGTGGACTTAAGATCCACCTTCCTTCTGGTCATTTTCACATATAATTATTAAGTAATTAATTCACTAATTAATGACTTCACTAATTACATCCGATTCGATCAAGGACCAAGGGCAACTAATGGAAAAATTAATTAAAATTATCTGGATGAATCTCATTAATACATACTAGTAATTTTTATAAAAGTGACAAAGATAATTATTATCAAGGATACAGAGACAGTAGGAATTTTAGGACATCCTAGGTCGAAAAAAATGTCCTACTTCAATACCTACCCACTCATAATCTCCACAAGTCCGCTCTGGACATAACATAAATTCAGATGCAATATACATCACCAGGATTTCCTGGTCAACATAATATAATATGGGACTGTATGTAATATAACAAATGGCTACATATACATTGAAGGCGAATTTATAATCAAACACTTCATCCATATATCTGGAGGATTAATTGGTACGTCATACACAAACTCCCTGCCCTAAAATATGAAGAAAATACTGTGTCCAGAATTTCAATATATAGACATCACTCAACTGGGGGTAATTTTTATCCTGTTTACGTCTAATATACAAATCGTTGTTCCATCGCCTAATTCTCAGTTCTGCAGGACTGCAAAAACCAAACAAATTTTGGCTCCATTTGAGAGTTTTAAACACAATTTAATCCACAAGAGTGACGAAAATTCTACCAATTCCACTAACTTTCTCTTGCCCATTCAAAAAACAATGGCGGCTCCCCTCCCCAGTCAACGCTCACCACTCTCGCTGGTTTCATTATATTATTTACGAATTAATTTTTTATAACTACAAATATATTCCATCAATTTACATACAAAATACACTGCATTTTTGGAAAATATACAGTATTTTCCACAGAGTACATTGAACCTGTAAACCCCACAACAGTTGTCATAGAAAGAAACATAATTAAACATGAAACATGACTGAATACCGTATACATGTATAACTCAAATTAATTGGCTATAAAAGCTCGAATAGATATTTAATAGTCTATTGTACAAATCTTAAACAACAATGCTATACAAAATCGTAGATGGTCTTCAACGGTGGTTTTCGATGAGGGATTGGTGACACTCGACCTGTGTCTACACACCAAAACCTCATACTACGTCAGTTGTGAATGGTTATATAACGCATTTATCTGTTACTGAACCATACCTTGACAAGTACAAACAAGATTAAGTGATAGCATAGATAAGTTGGCGTTTAGAGGATAATCGAAGTAACAAATTTGATCATAGCAATATTTATCAGAAAGGAATAGAGATTCCCAAATAAGGCATATATAAATATATATATAATATATATATATATAATATATATATATATATATATAATATAATATATATATATATATATATATATTATTTTTTTTACTATCACACTGGCCGATTCCCACCAAGCAGGGTGGGCCCCGAAAAAGAAAAACTTTCACCATCATTCACTCCATCACTGTCTTGCCAGAAGTGCTTTACACTACATTTTTAAACTGCAACATTAACACCCCCCTTCAAGTTGCAAGGCACTGTACTTCCCATCTCCAGACTCAAGTTCCGGCCTGCCGGTTTCCCTGAATCTTCATAATGTTACTTTGCCACACTCCACAGTCACGTCAAGTATTAAAAATTGCATATTCTCCATTCACTCCTATCAACACGCTCACCATGCCTCTAGAAGTCCAAGCCCCCTCGCCACACTAAAAACCTCCTTTACCCCTCCCTCCCAACCTTCCTAGGCCGACCCCTACCCGCCTCCTTCCACTATACAAGACTGATACACTCTTGAAGTCATTCCTGTTTCGTCATCCATTCCTCTCTACCAACCTGTCCGAACCACCTCAACAACCTTCCTCAGCCTCTGACAACCGTTTTTGTAAACCCGCACCTCCTCCTAACATCCAAACTACGAATTCTCCTGCATAATATTCACACCACACATGCCCTCAGACATGACATCTCCACTGCCTCCAGCCTTCTCCCTCGCTGCAACTTTCATCACCATGCTTCACACCCATATAGAGCGTTTGGTAAAAAAACTATTCTCTCATACATCCCCTCTTGCCTCCAAGGACAAAGTTCTTTGTCCTCCACAGACTCCTAAGTGCACCACTCATCTTTTTTCCCTCATCAATTCTTTGATTCTCTCATCTTTCCATAGACCCATCGCTGACACGTCCACTCCCAAATATTCTGAATACTTCACCTCCTCATATCTCTTCTCCCTCCAATCTGATATTCAATCTTTTTCATCACCTATCTTTTTGTATCCATCCATAACTTACACTTTCCTGTATTCACCTTTAATCTTCTTCTTTTGCACACCCTACCAAATTCATCCACCAATCCTGCAACTTCTCTTCAGAATCTCCCAAGAGCACATTGTCATACCAGCAAAGAGCAGCTGTGACAACACCACTTTGTGTGTGATTCTTATCTATGACTCCACGCCTTCTTGCCAAGACTCTCGCATCTATTTCACTTACAACCATCAGTTATTATATTAAACAACCACGGTGACATCACACAACCTTGTCTAAAGGCCTACTTTTACGTGGGAAAAAATTTTCCCTCTTTCCCTACAAACCTAACTTGAGCTCACTATCCTCTTAAAAACTCTACACTCTTTCAGTAACCTACCTCCTAACACCATACACTTGCAAACATCTGGCCACATTGCCCCCTATCCACCCTGTCATATGCCTTCCAAATCCATAAATGCCACAAAGACCTCTTAGCCTTATCTAAATACTGGTTCACAATTGTAAATGTTTCACGGTAAACACCTGGTCCACACAGGCCCCAACCTTCTAAAGCCTCCTTGTTCAATCTCTATCCTATTTTCCCGTCTTACTCTTAATTCTTTCAATTATAACTCTACCATAACACCATAACAGGTATACTCAATCAGACGTTATCCCCTTATAATTTTGCACTCTCCTTTTATCCCTTTGCCTTTATACAAAGGAACTATGCATGCTCTCTCCAATCCTAGGTACCTTTACCCTCTTCCTTACATTTATTAAATACTTGCAACCAACCACTCCAAAACTATATCCCACCTGCTTTTTAACATTTTCTATCTTTATCCCATCAACCCACTGCCTACCCCCTTTCATTTTACCTAACTGCCTCACGAACTTCCCCACACTCCAACTGGCTCTTCCTCACTCCTACAAGATGTTTATTCCCTCCTTGCCCTATACACGAAATCACAGCTTCCCTATCTTCATCAACATTTAACAATTCCCTCAAAATATTCCCCATCTTCCAATACCTCTAACTCTACCATTTAATAACTCTCCTTCTCCTATTTTTAACTGACAAATACAGTTGTTCTCTAGCTTTCATTAACTTGTTTTAATCTCGCTCCCCAAACCTTTTCTTATTTTCAACAAAATTGTTGATCACATCTCACCCACTCTCTCATTTGCTCTCTTTTTACTTGCTTCAGTTTCACCACTCTCTTACCTCTCTCTTTTTCTCCATAACTCTTCGCCTCCTTGATCACTTTCTACTTTGTAAAAACTTCTCATATGCTCAACTTTTTCCTCCCTTACTACTCTCTTTACATTAGATCATCCACCAATCGCTCCTCTTCCCTCCTGCACCCACTTCCTGTAACCACAAAATTCTGCTGAACACTCTAACACTACATTTTTAAACCCTACCCCCAATACCTCTTCGACCCCATTGCCTATGCTCTCATTAGCCACATCATCCTCCAATAGCTGTTTTATTTCTTACCCTAACTGCCTCCCATTTAGTTTTTATAACCTCACCTCTCTCTTTCCCTGATGCTTCTATTCTCCTTGTATCCCATCTACCTTTTTAGCTCTCAGTGTGCGCTCAACTGAAAGTGATTCTGATATATCTGTGGCCCCTCGATAAACATGTACATCCTGAAGTCTACTCAACGTCTTTTATCTACAAATACATAATCCAAACAAACTACTGTTCATTTCGGCCTCTACATCAATCTTGTATACTATTTATCCTCTTTTTCTAAAAATAGTATTCCCTATAACTAAACCCCTTTCTTTACAAAGTTCAATCAAAAGGGCTTCCCATTATCATTTACACCTGGCACCCCAAACTTAACCTACCACACCCTCTCTAAAAGTTCTCCTACTTTTAGCATTCAGGTCCCTACCACAATTTACCCTTCACTTGGTTCAAAGGCTCCTATACATTCACTAACATCTCCCAAACATCTCGCTCTCTCCTCTCATTCTCTTCTTCCTCCATGTGCCATACACGCTTATTAATACCCAACTTCTCGTATATCCAAAACCATTACTTAATCCACATAATTCTTGATTTTACACATTCATATTCTCTTTTCCTACCGTCCTAACTGATCCATTTAACATTACTGCTACCCTTTCCTTGCTCAAACTCTCTCTGATACTCAGATTTAATCCCATTTATTTCCCCCACTGAAGCTCTCCTTCCCCCCTTCAGCTTGTTTCGCTTAGGCTCAGGACACCCGACTTCTTTTCATTCATAACATCAAGCAATCATCTGTTTTCTTGTCC
>NC_069406.1:86119680-86142180 GCF_026875155.1 Cherax quadricarinatus | reverse complement strand
AACAACAATATTCAACACATCTATCGAAACAGGAGATTACTTGAGGTATGGAAGACAGCAAATGCAGTCCAAGTTTTTAAAAAAGTGGACAGACAGAAGTCATGGAGAAGATTATCAGGAGAGTGTGGTGGAACCCAGAAAGAAATGAGCTTATCACAACAGTCAACACGGTTTCAGGGATGGGAAATCCTGTGTCACAGACCTACTGGAGTTCTATGACAGGGTGAAGCAGTAAGACAAGAGAGAGGAGAGGGGGGTAGATTGCTTTTCTTGGGCTGTAAGAAGGCGTTTGGCACAGTTCCACACAATAGATTGTGCAAAAACTGGAGGACCAGCAGGGATAACAGGGAAGGCACTACAATGGATCAGGGAATACCTGTCAGGAGATAGCAGCGAGTCAGGGGTACGTGGCGAGGTGTCAGAACGGGCACCTGTGACGAGTGGGCTCCACAGGGGTCAGTCCTAGGACCGGTGCTGTTTCTGGTATTTTGGACGACGTGACGGAAGGAATAGACTCTGAAGTGTCCCTGTTGGCAGATGATGAGAAAAAATCAATAGGACGAGGATCAGGCAGAACTACAAAGGGGTCTGGACAGGCTGCATGCCTGGCCCAGCAATTGGCTCTTGGAGTTCAACCCCACCAAGTGCAAAGTTATGAAGATTGGGGAAGGGCAAAGAAGACAGCAGACATAGTACAGTCTAGGAGGGCCATAGACTACAAACCTCACTCAAGGAAAAAGATTTTGGGGTGAGTATAACACCAGGCACACCTGTTGAGGAGCACATCAACCAAATAACTGCTGTAGCATATGGGCGCCAAGCAAACCTAAATACAGTATTCCACCATTTTAATAAGGAATCGTTCAGGGCCTTGTACATTGTGCATGTTAGGCCCACATTGGAGTATGCAGCACCAGTTTGGAACCCACATGTAGCCAAGCACGTAGAGAAACTAGAGAAAGTGCAAAGGTTTGCAACAAGACTAGTCCCAGAGCTAAGGGATATGTCCTACGAGGAGAGGTGAAGGGAAATCGATCTGACGACACTGTATAACAGAAGAGATAGGGGGAGACATGATAATGACATTTAAAATACTGAGAGGAATTGAGAAGGTGGACAGAGACAGAATGTTCCAGAGATGGGACACAACATCAAGGGGACACATTTGGAAGTTGAAGACACAGATGAATCACAGGGATGTTAGGAAGTATTTCTTCAGTCACAGAGTAGTCAGGAAGTGGAATAGTTTGGGAAGCGATGGAGTAGAGGCAGGATCCATTCATAGCTTTAAGCAGAAGTATGATAAAGCTTATGGTGTGGGGAGAGTGACCTTTTAAAGGCCAGTGAAGAGGGGGGGCCAGCAGCTATGACTCGACCCCTGCAACCACAACTAGGTGAGGTCAACTAGGTAAGTACACACACACACACAGTAAAAAAAATGATGGTCTATGTAACATTAAAATGCAAGGAGGCAGAGGAGAGGTTTGTTCGCAAGGGAAAGAGAAATAATGGGAAGACCAAAATGAGTCCTTGGTTCACCCAAAGGTGTAGGGAGGCAAAAACTAGGTGTACTACCGAATGGAAAAGGTACAGAAGACAAAGGACCAGGAAAATAAAGAGATCAGCGAAGAGCCAGAAACGAATATGTACAGATAAGAAGGGAGGCTCAGCGACAATACGAAAATGACATAGCATCGAAAGTCAAGTCTGACCGAAGCTGTTATGTAGCTACATCAGGAGGAAAACAACAGTGATGGACCAGGTAATCAGACTGAGGAAGGATGTGATGAGTTCACAAGAAAGACTAAGTGGTATGTGAGGAGCTCAACATGAGATTTAAAGAAATATTTACAGTGGAAACAGGTAGGACTCCAGGAAATCAGAACAGGGATGTACACCAACAAGTGCTGGATGAAGTACACATAACCGAGGAGGAGATGAAGAAGCTGCTATGTGAACTTGAAACCTCAAAGGCAGTGGGACCAGACATCTCTCCTTGGGTCCTTAGAGAGGGAGCAGAGATGCTGTGTTTCCACTAACAAAGATCTTCAACACATCTATTGAAACTGGGCAACTCCCTGAGGTATGGAAGATGGCAAATGTAGTCCCAATTTTTGAAAAAGGAGAGAGACACGAGCCATTAAATTTCAGACCTGTTTCGCTAACGTGAATAGTATTCAAAGTCATGGAGAAAATCAACAGGAGGAGAGTGGTGGAGCACCTGGAAAGAAACAAGTATGTAATCGACAACCAGCACGGTTTCAGGGAAGAAAAATCCTGTGTCACAAACCTACTGGAGTTTTATGACAAGGTGACATAAGTAAGACGAGAGAGAGAGGGGTGGACAAACTGCATTTTCTTGGATTGTAAGAAGGCCTTCAACACAGTTCCTCACAAGAGGTTAATGCAAAAGCTAGAGGATCAGGCACACATGACAGGAAAGGCACTGCAATGGATCAGAGAATATCTGACAGGGAGGCAACAATGAGTCATGGTATGTGACGAGGTTTCAGAGTGGGCGCCTGTGACAAGCGGGGTTCCACAGGGGTCAGTCCTAGGACCTGTGCTGTTTTTGGTATATGTGAATGACATAATGCAAAGGATAGATTCAGAAGTGTCCTTGTTTACAGATGATGTGAAGTTAATGAGGAGAATCAAAATGGTCGAGGATCAGGCAGGACTATAAGGAAACCTGGACAGGCTACAAGCCTGGTCCAGCAACTGCCTTCTTGAATTTAACCCTGCCAGATACACAGTCATGAAGATCAGGGAAGCGCAAAGAAGACCGCAGACACAGTATAGTCTTGGTGGCCAAAGACTGCAAACCACACTCAAGGAAAAAATGTTGGGGTGAATATAATGCCGAGCACATCTCCTGAGGTGCACATCAATCAGATAACTGCTGCAGTGTACGGGTGTCTGGCAAACCTAAGGATAGCGTTCCAATACCTCAGTAAGGAATCGTTCAATATTCTGTACACCATTTACGTCAGGCCCATACTGGAGTATGCAGCACCAGTTTGGAATCCACACCTGGTCAAGCACGTCAAGAAATTTGAGAAAGTGCAAAGGTTTGCAACAAGACTAGTCCCAGAGCTAAGGAGATTGTCCTACGAAGAAAGGTTAAGGAAAATTGGCTTGATGACACTGGAGGGCAGGAGGGTTAAGGGAGACATGATAACGACATATAAAATACTGTGCAGAATAGGCAAGGTGGACAAAGACAGGATGTTCCAGAGATTGGACATAGAAACAAGCGGTCACAATTGGAAGTTGAAGACTCAGATGAGTCAAAGGGATGTTAGGAAGTATTTCTTCAGTCATAGAGTTGTTAGGCAGTGGAATAACATAGAAAGTGACGTAGTGGAGGCAGGAACCATTCATAGTTTTAAGGCGAGGTTTGATAAAGCTCATGGAGCAGGGAGAGAGAGGGTGCAGTAGCAATCAGTGAAGAGGCGGGGCCAGGAGCTATGAATCGACCCCTTCAATCATAAATAGGTGAGTGCAAATAGGTGAGTACACACACACACACACACACACACACACACACACACACACACACACACACCACACACACAACACACACACATACACGTGAAGCAGTATCGCTGAATAGTGCTCCCAGGATTTAGCGTTCTATTGGCTGTCCTAAGATATTATTAGCGGTCATCGTACTTGGTTATAACAGCAGTGTAGTGATAAGGTCATGAAAGAGTGATTAAGTAAATACTGAAAGTAAGAAAAAATTAGTCAATCCCCAGCTGTTGGTGTTGTGAATGTAGCTAACATCATCAGACTTGTTATGACAATAATACTGTACTAAAGAAAAAAGAGGGAATACCAAGTCTTAAAAGAAAAAGAAAATAAAAACTTGAATGCATGATAATGTTCCTGAAGGAGTTACAAAATTGAAGGAGTTGATAGCAGCCGACCAGCAGGAACCTCCATTGTTGTGCAGACGACATCACTTGCCTATTTGTGGTTAATTTTGGTTAGTGTCTAAAGTCTCAGTGTCTCGCCCTGCTGGTTGTATGCTATACCATCTCTCTCTCCCTATTTCAGTACCAGGAGATAGATAGTGGTTAGTAAATTATCTAAATATTGCCAGGTAAACTCCAGAAAGAGTTGTGTAGCCTAGTGACCCCCCCCCTCCGTTTTTCTGAGGGACAAGCTAGTAAATAAGTACGCACATACAAACACACGTGTGCACCCGTAATTATTATTATAATAAACATTAGTATATATTAATAAGGAATTGAGTGAGAAAAAATAATCCTATAATCTTCAAAAAGTAAAGTAGCCTAGTGTGCGAACATCTGGGCCGGGAGAGTACCGGTGAAACAACAACAATAACAGATAGTGTTAACGTGACCCCCCCTCTTTTTCAAAGAACGACAAGCTAGTAAAGACACACACACACACAAACACAAGTGTACACACAAACACAAGTGTACACAATTAATATTATATAGCATATATTAGTGTATATTAATAAGGAATTGATTGTGAAAAAATTTTTATGATCTTCAAAAGAGTAGCGTAGCCTAGTGTGCGCACGAACACCCACACCCACCCACCCACACACCCACACACCCCCACACACACCCACACACCCCCACACACATCCACACACACCCACACACATCCACACACACCCACACACATCCACACACACCCCACACACACCACACACATCCACACACACCCACATACCCCCACACACACCCACACACACCCCCCACACCCCCCCCCACACACACATACACTCCCCCCTCCCCCCACCGACAACTCACTCCTTCACCTGATCCCTCCCCTCCCTCTTTCCACCCTCCCCCTTCCCTCCTCTCCCTCCTTCCCCCTCTCCCTCTCCCGCTCACTCACTTGCTTCACTCTCCTTCCCACTCCCCCTTCCCACTAATCTCCCACATAGCCACAGTTCCTCCTCTACCTCCCCCCCCACACTCTGACATACACAATACTAACCTAACATACAGAATTACATAGGTTTCCCACTCTGAGGCAATCAGGATAAAACAAAAATGGGTTGCCAGAGAGCGACAAGAAAAACCAAGGGACAGGAGGAGGAAACTGCAAAGGAAGACTGGGCAGCAGAGCTCACAAAAAGGGAACATGAATGGGAAAAGAAACTAGAAGAACTTAGCATGAGAATGGAAGAGAGGATAGACATGGAAAGCAGGAAGTGGGAGATGCAAGTCAAAGTAGCAGAGGTCAGGATACAGAGTTTAGAAGAGGAACTGAAAAATCTGAAACAGCCTAAAGAACTAAAGAACATTTTGGGATTGACAACAGAGAATGCTACCTCAGTCACAAATAAGGGGACTGTAGGGAAAGAAGGAGCAAAACAGCATGTAGAAGCTCAGTCAGTGGAGAATGTAGTAAATGAAAGACCTAAGCTATATGTGGAGGCCCTAACAGACCACAGCAGAGCCCAGGGAAAGCCGAGAAGGGAAAATGATAAGCCACTGAGCCCAAGTACATTAGCTAGTGAAACTGAAGAAAGTAAACCTGCAATGGAGGAAATCAAATTGAATGGGAGGATACACAGGGATATGCAGTGGGAGAATGAAAGGGTGAGGTCAGTCTTTGTGTATGGGCTCCAGGAAGTTGAAGGGGAAACATATGAAGCCAGAAAACAAGGGGAAAAAAAAGCAATTGAAAGAATCATGAAAGCAATAGGAGAAGACGACATGACCCAGCTGGAAAATTTTCGGAGAATAGGGGGGTATGTAAAAAAAAAGAACCCGGCCAGTGAAAGTGACCTTCAAGGCAGAATCGACTCGGAACAGGATCCTGCAGGAGAAAGCATGATTAAGGGACATGCCGGCATACAGGAAGGTGTATCTCGACCGCGACAGAACACAAGCAGAAAGGCAGAAACAGAGAGAGATGGTACAAAGGCGAAAGGAGGAAAGAGAGGGGATGGAGAAGACAGACAGGAGATCCCAGACACAGGAAGATCAAATGAAGATCCCTCACAACTTCCTATAGAAGCCTCCCAACCAGGTCAACCCCAGTGCAACCAAACACTCTAAACCAAAACACCCATGCCACATCCAATGCCCCCACCCACTGCATTACAAACTCCACCCCCACAGCAACCACCCATAGTTCCTTATCAGGTCTCCCACTCCCCCAACCCCATTACACCTCCCAGACCACAATCTTAGAAAAGAAGTTGAAGGTGTGGTATACAAATGCAGATGGAATAACAAATAAGTATGAGGAGTGGCACGAAAGAATCAAGGAGACATCCCCAGACATAATAGCACTCACAGAAACAAAACTTACCAGAATAATAACAGATTCAATCTTTCCAACCGGATATCAAATCCTCAGGAAAGACAGAGGGAGGAGAGGGGGAGGAGTTGCACTGCTCATTAAAAACCAGTGGGGGTTTGAGAAAATGGAAGGAATGGATGGCACGGGCGAAGGGACTACTTAGTAGGAACAATCCAGTCTGAGGGACATAAGGTGATAATTGCAGTAATGTACAACCCACCACAGAACTGCAGGAGGCCAAGAGAAGAATACGATGAGAGCAACAGAGCAATGGTCGACACACTAGCCGAGGTGGCCAGGAGAGCGCACACGGGGGGAGCAAAGTTACTAGTTATGGGTGATTTCAATCACAAGGAGATTGACTTGGAAAACCTGGGGCCCCATGGGGGTCCCGAAACATGGAGAGCCAAGATGAGATGTGGTACTGGAAAACCTCATGCATCAACATGTTAGAGACACTACCAGAGAGAGAGGAGAGGATGAACCAGCAAGACTGGACCTTGTATTCACCTTGAGTAGTTCTGACATCGAGGATATCATGTATGAAAGGCCCCTGGGAGCTAGTGATCATGTGGTTCTGTGCTTCGACTACATAGTTGAGCTCCAAGTGGAGAGAGCAGCAGGATAAGGGTGGGAAAAACCAAACTACAAAAGGGGGGGAAATACTCAGGCTTGAGGAACTTCTTTCAAGACATTCAGTGGGAGAGGGAACTGACAGGAAAACCAGTACAAAAAATGATGGACTTTATGGCAACAAAATGCAAGGAGGCAGAGGAGAGATTTGTTCCCAAGGGAAACAGAAATAATGGGAAGAACAGAACGAGTCCTTGGTTCACCCAAAGGTGTAGGGAGGCAAAAACTAGGTGTACTAGAGAATGGAAAAGGTATAGAAGACAGATAACTCAGGAAAATAAAGAGATTAGCCGAAGAGCCAGAAACGAATATGCACAGATAAGAAGGGAGGCTCAGCGGCAATACGAAAATGACATAGCAACGAAAGTCAAGAGTGACCCGAAGCTGTTGTACAGCCACATCAGGAGGAAAACAACAGTCAAGGACCAGGTAATCAGACTGAGGAAGGGTGATGGGGAATTCACAAGAAACGACCGGGAGGTGTGTCAGGAGCTCAACACAAGATTTAAAGAAGTATTTTACAGTGGAAACCAGTAGGACTCCAGGAAATCAGAGCAGGGGGGTGCACCAGCAAGTGCTGGATGAGGTACATATAACCAAGGAGGAGGTGAAGAAGCTGCTATGCGAACTTGATACCTCAAAGGCGGTGGGACCAGACAACATCTCTCCGTGGGTCCTTAAAGAGGGAGCAGAGACATTGTGTGTACCATTGACAAAGATCTTCAACACATCATTTGAAACTGGGCAACTCCCCGAGGTATGGAAGATGGCAAATGTAGTCCCAATTTTTAAAAAGGGAGAGAGACATGAGGCACTAAACTACAGACCTGTATCACTAACGGTATAGTATGCAAGGTCATGGAGAAGATTATCAGGAGGAGAGTGGTGGAGCACCTGGAAAGAAACAAGTGTTAATTGACAACCAGCATGGTTTCAGGGAGGGAAAATCCTGTCACAAACCTATTAGAGTTTTATGACAAGGTGAGAGAAGTAAGACAAGAGAGAGAGGGGTGGATCGACTGCATTTTTTTGGACTGCAAGAAGGCCTTCGACACAGTTCCTCGCAAGAGGTTACTGCAAAAGCTAGAGGATCAGGCACACATAACAGGAAAGGCACTGCAATGGATAAGAGAATACCTTACAGGGAGGCAACAACGAGTCATGGTACGTGACGAGGTGTCAAAGTGGGCGTCTGTGACAAGCGGGGTTCCACAGGGGTCAGTCCTTGGACTTGTGCTGTTCTTGGTATATGTGAATGACATAACGGAAGGGATAGACTCAGAAGTGTCTTGTTTGCGGACGATGTGAAGTTAATGAGAAGAATCAAATCGGATGAGGATCAGGCAGGACTACAAAGAGACCTGGACAGGCTACAAGCCTGGTCCAGCAACTGGCTCCTTGAGTTTAACCCCGCCAAATGCAAAAGTCATGAAGATTGGGGAAGGACAAAGAAGACCGCAGACACAATATAGTTTAGATGGCCAAAGTCTGCAAACCTCACTCAAGGAAAAAGATCTGGGGGTGAGTATAACACCGAGCATATCTCCTGAGGCGCACATCAATCAGATAACTGCTGCAGCATACGGGCGCCTGGCAAACCTACGGATAGCGTTCCGATACCTCAGTAAGGAGTCGTTCAAGACTCTGTATACCATTTACGTCAGGCCCATACTGGAGTATGCAGCACCAGTTTGGAATTCACACCTAGTCAAGCACATCAAGAAATTAGAGAAAGTGCAAAGGTTTGCAACAAGACTAGTCCCAGAGCTACGGGGATTGTCCTACGAAGAAAGGTTGAGGGAAATTGGCCTGACGACACTGGAGGTCAGGAGGGTCAGGGGAGACATGATAACGACATACAAAATACTGCACGGAATAGACAAGGTGGACAAAGACAGGATGTTCCAGAGAGGGGACACAGACACAAGAGGTCACAATTGTAAGTTGAAGACTCAGATGAATCAAAGGGATGTTAGGAAGTATTTCTTCAGTCATAGAGTAGTCAAGCCATGGAATAGCGTAGAAAGTGAAGTAGTGGAGGTGGGAACCATACATAGTTTTAAGGCGAGGTATGATAAAGCTCATGGAGCAGGGAGAGAGAGGACCTAGTAGCAATCAGTGAAGAGGCGGGGCCAGGAGCTATGAATCGACCCCTGCAACCACAAATAGGTGAGTACAAATAGGTGAGTACACACACACACACATACACACACACACACACACACACACACACCCTCTACCCCCACCCCCCAAACCACAAGCCCCACCCCCAGAGTAACCCCCTATAGGCTGGTGCCAGGGCTCCTGCTCCCCCAAACCCACCATTCTCCCATGACCACAATTTTAGAAAAGAAGTTGAAGGTATGGTACACGAACGCAGATGGAATAACGAATAAAAGTGAGGAGTGGCATGAAAGAATCAAGGAGACATCCGCAGACATCATAGCAGTCACAGAAACAAAACTCTCTTTATGATAACAGACACATTCTTCACACCCGGATATCAGATCCTGAGGAAAGGTGGAAGGAGCAGAGAGGAAGGAGAGGTTGCATTGCTTATTAAAAGCCAATGGGGATTTCAGGAAATGGAAGGAATGGACGAGATTGGAGAAAGGGATTACATAGTAGGTACAATTCAGTCTGGGGGACATAAGGTAGCCATTGCAGTGATGTACAATGTGCCACAGAACTGCACAAGGCCAAGAGAGGAATATGAAGAGAGAAGCAGAACAATGGTGGACACACTAGCTAAGATGGCCAGAAGAGCTCACTCGAGTAGAGCAAAGTTACTGGTTATGGGCGATTTCAACCACAGGGAGATTGATTGGGAAAACCTGGAGCAACATGAAGGTCCCGAAACATGGAGAGCCAAGATGAGGGATGTCGTACTGGAAAACCTCATGCACCAACATGTTAGGGACACTACCAGAGGAAGAGAGGAGGATGAACCGCAAGACTGGACCTTGTGTTCACCCTGAGTAGCTCAGACATTGAGGATATCACATATGAAAGGCCCCTGGGAGCTAGTGATCACGTAGTTCTGAGCTTTGAATAAAAAGAAGAGTTACAAGTGGAGAGGGTAAGAGGAGTAGAAAGGGAAAATCCAAACTATAAAAGAGGGGACTTCACAGGTATGAGGAACTTCCTGCAGGAGGTTCAGTGGGAAAGAGAATTGTTAGGAAAGTCAGTAAACCAAATGATGGACTACGTAAAAGCAAAATGCAAGGAGGCAGAGGAAAGGTTTGTTCCCAAGGGCAACAAAAATAATGGGAAGACCAGAATGAGTCCTTGGTTTACCCGAAGGTGTAGGGAGGCAAAAACTAAGTGCACTAGAGAATGGAAAAAGTACAGAAGGCAAAGGTCCCAGGAAAATAGAGAGTTTAGTCGAAGAGCCAGAAACGAGTATGCACAGATAAGAAGGTAGGCCCAGCGACAGTACGAAAACAACATAGCATCGAAAGTCAAGTCTGACCTGAAACTGTTTCATAGCCACATCAGGAGGAAGACAACCAAGGACCAGGTAATCAGGTTGAGGAAAGAAGGTGGGGGAGCTCACAAGAAACGACCAAGACGTATGTGAGGAGCTCAACACGAGATTTTAGGAAGAATTTACAGAAAAGACAGGAAGGACTCAGGGAAGACAAAACAGAGGGGTACACCAACAAGTTATATACCAACAAGTGCGGATAAAATACACACAACTGAGGGGGAGGTGAAGACGCTGCTATGTGAACTTGATACCTCAGAGGCGGTGGGACTGGACATCTCTCCGTGGGTCCTTAGAGAGGGAGCAGAGATCCTGTGTGCCACTAACTACAATTTTCAACACATCCCTTGAAATTGGGGAACTACTTGAGGTATTGAAGACAGCAAATGTAGTCCCTATCTTTAAGAAAGGAGACAGAAACGAGGCACTAAACTATTGACCAGTGTCACTGACATGTATAGTATGCAAAGTCATGGAGAAGATTATCAGGAGGAGAGTTGTGGAGCACCTGGAACGGAACAAGGTTATAAACGACAGCACGGATTCATGGAAGGCAAATCCTGTGTCACAAACCTTTCTGGAGTTTTATGAGAAGGTAACAGAAGTAAGACACGAGAGAGAGGGGTGAGTTGATTACATTTTCTTGGACTGCAAAAAGGCCTTTGCCACAGTTCCTCACGAGAGATAAGTGCAGAAGCTGGAGGATCAGGCACATATAACAGGAAAGGCACTGCAATGGCTCAGAGAATACCAGACAGGGAGGCAACAGCGAGTCATGGTACATGAGGCATCACAGTGGGCGCCTTTGATGAACAGGGTCCCACAGGGGTCAGTCCTAGGACCAGTGCTGTTTTTGGTATATGTGAATGACATGACAGAAAGGATAGACTCAGAAGTGTCCCTGTTTGCAGATGATGTGAAGTTAATGAGGAAAATTATTTCAGATGAGGATCAGGCAATACTACAAAGAGACCTGCACAGGCTGGGTGTGTGGTCCAGCAACTGGCTCCTAGAATTTAACCCCGCCAAATGCAAAGTCATGAGATCGAGGAAGGGCAAAGAAGACGGCGCAGACAGAGCATAGGCTAGGTGGCCGAAGACTGCAAACCTCGCTCTTGGGGTGAGTATAATACCGAGCACGTCTCCGGAAGCACAGATTAACCAGATAACTGCTGCCGCATATGGGCGCCTGGCAAACCTGAGAATAGCGTTCCGATACCTCAGTAAGGAATCGTTCAAGATTCTGTTACACCGTGTCAGGCCCATACTGGAGAATGCAGCACCAGTTTTTAACCCACACCTGGTCAAGCCACGTCAAGAAAATTAGAGAAAGTGCAAAGGTTTGCAACAAGAGTAGTTCCAGAGGTAAGGGGAATGTCCTACGAAGAAGAAATCGGCCTGACGACACAAAAGGACAGGAGGGTTAGGGAGACATGATAACAACTTACAAAAATACTGCGAGGAATAGATAAGGTGGACAGAGACAGGATGTTCCAGAGATGAGACTCAGAAACAATGGGTTACAATTGGAAGTTGAAGACTTAGATGAGTCAGAGGGACATTAGAAAGTATTTCCTCAGCCATAGAAATATCAGAAAGTGGCATAGTCTGGCAAGTGATGTAGTAGAGGCAGGACTATACATGGTTTTAAGAGGAGGTATGATAAAGCTCATGAAGCAGGGAGAGAGAGGACCCAGTAGCGGTCAGTGAAGAGGCGGGGCCAGGAGCTGAGTCTCGACCCCTGCAACCACAAATAGGTGAGTACACACACACACACACACACACACACACACCCTAAATCAAAGACCAGGTAATCAGCCTGAGGAAGGAAGGAGGGGAGCTCACAAAAAACGAAGCAGAAAGATGTAAGGAGCTTAAATCGTCTTGTGAATGGTAATGTAATCAGTGATAATAACATTAAGTTAAGAGAATGCGGGAAGTGAAATAAATCGCCCTGCTCCGAGTGAACGAGTGAACGCATGGTTCTCGTCCCGAGGATAGCGAAGTTTTATGGAATCACGACTTCTAAACCGGGACAAACCAACGGATACCTCGTCCTGCTGGAATAAGAACCGTGTCGGTGTAGCAGGACATCGAAATGAGATGGTGAATGGAGGAAATAAGGAGCATCAATCACCAACAATTAAGTAACCTTTCTAGTTATAGCAGACTGATACTGGCCAGTTAGGTATGTTTTAATTGGATAGGTTATGGGTGATCCAGCCACATCAAGTGACCACCAGAGAATATCTGGTAAGTGGTGGGATTATGTACAAGTGTTTTTCCTTGATGGATATATCCATGTGTAACCTACCCCCTCCCCTTCATTCAGTTAAACTAATATAATTTATACAGTCCACAATTAATTAGTAGCGCCGTACTTGAGGGTGCTACCCAATTTATACTGGTCTCGGATAGATATGGATAAGATAGTGAGGGTCGAGGGGCCACATGCAGTGACCAGAGGTGGTTAAGTTTTCTCACATGTCTACACGGGTGACTACGGTAAACAATATAGTTGTTGTCTCCCAAGGAGATTACTCGTATGCATGTAATGTTGAGGTATGTACAAGTAATCACCCCTATAAAATTTTCCATATCTGCCCGCTGGTCCTTCCTGAACCGGATGCAATCAGTGAAAAATTAATTGAATTAATTACTTAATAATTAAGTGACTGATTGAAGGAAGTGGGTATAGAGTACACAAATTTAATCGATCGTGTGGTGGATGATAATTAGCCTAATTAATTGCTAGCACATGTGTGGCTAGGATTTATACAAGAGCAAATTGCAAGAATTACTCTTATAAGGCGCCTACTTAAGTTGTATAATCAGTGATTAATAATTCTCTAACCATGACTGGATCTGATGGAGTTAATGTGGCTGACAAGTCCGTGAATTTTAGAGTAATGAGAACATCATTACAGGCTATTAAAGGCCATGTGACGAAGGCATTTGATTTAATGAATCAAAGAACCTTGAACCCTAATGAATTAAAGTTATATTTAGATGCTTTAGAGAGTAGATTTGATTGGTACAAATTGTGGTTTAAAGACTGTGAAAGAGATCTGCTGGAGAATTGTGCAGATGGAATGGAAATGAATGTTTTAATTAATCAACATTACGAATTGGAAGAAAAACTGTCTTGTAAAAGTAAGGCTTTGAATAAATTAAAGGGTGGTAAGGCCAGGCAGTTGATAACCTATTAATGCAAAGGGTGGGTTTGCCAAAACTCCAGAGTACGGTCTGGAGGAAATCAGACTAGGTGGCAGGAATTAATTTTTCAATTGCAGCCCCAGTCAGGCCAAACAGTTCTAAGGTATAACACATAATGACTTGAAGTATCTGTCAAGTCTCAAAAGGGAAAAATAATCCCAGTGGTAATAATCATAGTTAAGAGTTAAATAGGCACATATCAAGTCGGGAAATCAGTAATAGTGGTTCCTCACATCAAGGTAGAGAAATAAGTACCTCAGAAAGGGTAACCCAAAGTTAATAAGAGGTCAGGAAAGGAAAAGCGAGAATGTCTCTTCTGCAAGGGTATCATTTCACTAAAAATGGTAATGCCTATAATTCATGGGATATTAAAGTGGAAAGAATGAAAGAACTTGACAGATTTATCAGATGTCTGGGACATCATAATGAAAAGGATTGTCATCCCAAATGGAACAGTTGCTATCAATGCAACAAGGGAAGGCCCACCATACAGTTATGTTGCAGGGTTGTATGAAATTCTTATAAAAATGGTGACAAATAATGATAATGTTAATAGCCCTGACACTACAGTGGTAATGTAAAGGTTGCAGCTAATGGCAATAATGATGGCCTAGCTGAAGTAGCCTTGCCGGTGTTGGATGTAATAATTCAGGATAAAGGGCTGAATCCAAAAACCCATGCGGAGTCACTCTCTTCAACACTGGTACGGGCCTGTAATTATGGCAGACTACCCCCATAGTAATAATGACTAGAGGAAGTAGTGAATACAGTCAGGGTTTGTCTTACTCTTTAAAAGGTCAACCCAGTACAAGTATTCTTCTATCGAGAATGATGTTGAACCAGCCTAATTTGTGGGAGCTGGACAGCATAGGGATTAATATAAATGAGGAAAGTCCAAATGATTCCATTACTCAGGAACAATACCTGAGGATGTTAAATTTGAATCTGGACAATACTGGGTGAGACTTCCGTGGAAGTGAACCATCCAGACCTACCAACTAATTGCCGGATGGCGTATGGACAATTAAAGGCTCAGCTCCACGAACTGAGCAAGACACCAGAACTGTTGACTGCTTACGATGATATAATTAATGAGCAGTTAAATAATAACTTCATAGAGGAGGTACCCCCCGAGCAAGCCCAGATTTATGGTCACTATTTGCCACATCACGGAGTGAAGAAGGATTCTAAGACCACTCCTCTGAGGAATTGTGTTTAATTGTAGTGCCAGGAGTAACAAAAATGTACCTAGTTTGAATGACTGTTTGATGCCCAGGTCCGTCGTTGAGGGAAAAAAAACTGGGAGACATATTATTAAATTCAGGGTTAAAAATTATGCCTTTACGGCGGACAAAAGTAAAGCTTTCCCTGAGAGTGGGTCTGCAGGAGGCTGACCGGGATTGCACTAGGTTGTTAGGGCCCCGAGAACCCTAGTGACCCACTTAGTCTCTGAAGACTTTTTGCTTCAGGAGTGTATTGTTTGGTGCTACCTCCAGTCCTTTCCCTACTCCAGGCAACGATAAATGCACACCTTAAGCGTATGGGTGGTCCACTGAGTGGAGTAATGGGTAAATAATTTTATGTGGGAAAATTTCCTGGGGGTGACGTCTACTGAAGAGGAACTAATGAGCATATATGAAGGGGCTAATGAAATAATGCAAGGTGCAAATATGCCCTGAGGGAATGGAACAATAATTCGTCCAGTTTAAGGGCTCAAATAAATAAAGACAACCCTGGAGTTGAAGTGTCTAAAATAGTAATGTGCTCGGACTGACTTGGGACACAGAGAGAGACTTGTTACCGTTAAAGTCTAATAACTACAGCATGCCCAATAATTAACCAAGAGAGTCTTACTTGCGGAAGTTTCAAAATGCTTCGATCCACTAGGTTAAAGTGTCCCCACTTACCATAAGAGGAAAAATTGTTGATACAAGAAGCATGGAAGCTTAAGTGTGCTTGGGATGAAACCCTACCTGAGGAATTTGTTGAAAGGTGGGAGAACTAATAGGTGAATATGTAAAATTACCAATGTTGGAGTTCCCATGTAATGTGGCCAGTCAAGATGGGGGAAAATGTACTCCACATTTTTGCGATGCTTCGAAATTAGCATATGGAGCA
The DNA here is from genome assembly GCF_026875155.1 of Cherax quadricarinatus. Classification (NCBI taxonomy): domain Eukaryota; kingdom Metazoa; phylum Arthropoda; class Malacostraca; order Decapoda; family Parastacidae; genus Cherax; species Cherax quadricarinatus. Next base: position 86,126,426 of record NC_069406.1, on the reverse strand, counting down.
GTCGCTTACCTTCAATGAAATAGTGCCATTTCTCTTGTTATGTCTAAGGCAAAGGGTTTGGGCTCCAATCAAATCACGTACCTTACCTCAGTTGGAATTAACGGCCATTTATGTAGGTGTCAAATTAGCCAATTATATAAGAAATAAATTGCGAGAGATAAATATCAGCGACACCGTAATTTGGTCTGATAACGAGGTATCCTTTACAATGAATTCGTAATGGTAACAGTAAGATTGTGTATGTACAAAAAGTCGCTGAAATCAATCAAATGCAGGAGAAATATAACAGTTTGGGTCAGATATGTTAACCTTTAATCACATTCGGGTGACGAGAATCCAGCTGACTTCTTGTCTCGAGGCTTGACTTATGAAAAATTTGTGGTGCTTTATCGTGGTTTAAAAGGGCCAAGTTGGCTGGTGGACAAAATTAACTGGCCGGGTTTGCAAAAGGCACATATTGCTCCTGTCGAAATTACGGTGAGCACTTCTCCAGTCAGTGTCCCCCCTTTAGCCATTGACATGAATAGGTATTCTTCCTTACCCAAGTGATTAGCGTGACAAGGTTAGTGTTTAAATTTATAAGTAAGATGAATTTATCTCATAAAATTTTCCCCCATCCCCTAAAATACTGGCTACAGAGGGTACAAGAAGAAACCTCAGGGATGAGATTTAAATTAATGATGGACGGAAAAATTGTGAAAGGCTCAATAATAGAAAAGCTGGGGCTGTATTTAGAGGATGATGTAATTAGGTGCAGGGGCAGGTTACAAAAATGCTGAATTGGGGGAATTTTGCTAAGCACCCTATCTTGCTCCCCAAAAAACTCGTCACTGACAACCTTGATTGTCTTTAATGCCCAAAATAACGTGATGCACCGGTGGGGTACAGGATACCTTAAACTGTATTCGGGAACCTTCTGGATTCCACAAGGACGGCAAAGTGTAAAAAGGGTTATCAAGTCGTGTGTAATGTGTCGCCGGGTGGATGCCAGAAAACCCACATGTACCCAGGTCCTCCACCATTGCCAAGGAATTTCGTGAGTGGTAAAACCATTTGATGTGAACGGAGTGGACTATAGTGGGCCAATCATTTTAACAGGTACTTCAGATGGTGTTCCCTTGAAGGTGAATGCATGTCTATTTACTTGTTTCAGCTACTTGGGCTGTTCATCTAGAAGTGGCTCAGTACTTGTCTGCAGAACAGTTCATAAGCTGTTCCCGAAATTTGCAGCTAGGAGATCCTGTCCAAGATTGATGATCTCAGATAATGCCACCAATTTTGAGCGGGTGCTCAACACTTGATGAAATTAAATAAGAGTGATGAGGTTTCAGTCTTTGTTGACCCAGCGAGGGTGTTTCTGGAAATTTATTACTCCCAGAGCCCTTGGCAGGGAGGACCCGTACGAAAGAATGATAGGTACAGTGAAAAGATGTCTTTGTAAGGTGCTACACAGGAAGAGAATTAATTTGGAGGAATTCCGTTTCAGTGTTGGTGGAGGCAGAGAATCTGGTTAAACAATCGCCCTCTGTCATACATGAGCGGACACTCCTGGCGGAGATCCCGACTCCCTCTCACCTAATATGCGGACGAAGGTTAGAAGCTGCACCCATCTATAGAGATAATCCCGAGGGAAGTGATAAGGATTACAATTTAAAGTGACGTGTTGAGTGATAAGTTCAAGATGTTAATAAGGTAATTACTCATTGGTCCGATGTGTGGCGTTAAAAAATATCTTCTTACACTACGTGAACACTTTTATGGTGCGCCAGAGGCAGTAAACCGACAGAACATTCAACCAGGTGACATTGTGATAATGATACTGAACAACATCGAACTTGTGGCTCTGGGCAGGTAGTTACATTTTTACCCAGATGCACAAGGTGTTGTCAGAAACGTCAAAGTGTTTTGTCGTGGTCAGGAAAGTTTGCATACCATTAATAAATTAATTCCCTTAGAATTAAATGGTGTTCAATCCAGTGCAGATGGAAATCTAAGGGAAGTGACACGAGTGATATTAAGACACTGACGAGTAATGCAAGAAGAAATTGTAGTAAGGGCCCATAGGAAAACAGCAGTGCAATCCCGAGAGGGCTTGGAATCGTCTACTGGAGGAAAAACGCAATTTAAGTCGTCTAACAACGACTTCCGCCCCGGGCCCCAGTGTGGAAATTATTTAATTTCCAAAGCTATAGTGCCCATAAGTGTTTAATGTGTTGATTTGGGTCAAATGTATTTGTATTTTGAGTGGAACCAACTGGGTTCCTGCTGCGCTGCGCAGATGTGCGGGGGTATAGGTCGAGTGGGGCACAAGGAGGTGGCAGTGTTTAATGTAGTGAGGAAGCTGTGAAACATGGGATCAGGAAATTGGCATTCACGGTGGCCTAAGGATTAATATAGGCCTCACTTCGTAATAGGAAGTGTCGTAACTGTTCCTGGTGAAGAGTGAGGGAACGTGATTTACGTGACCACCGTAATAAAGTGGTAAAATGAGTGGATAATAGTTTGGACCGGGGGTGCGGGTGCGGCCGCCATGGAATGTGTCCAGGGGAAATTACCCGTGAGTTAATCCTCACTCATCGGTCTCAGATCTTAATGGAGTGACCTCTAATGTGTATAATAATTATGAGACGTTAAATCGTCTTGTGAATGGTAATGTAATCAGTGATAATTTGCATTAAGTTAAGAGAATGCGGGAAGTGAAATAAATCGCCTGCTCCCAGTGAACGCGTGGTTCTAGTCCCGAGGATAGCGAAGTTTTATGGAATCACGACATCTAAACTGGGACCCAAAACCAGGATACCTCGTCCTGCTGGAATAAGAACCGTTTTCGGTTGTAGCAGGACATCGAAATGAGATGGTGAATGGGGAAATAAGGAGCATCAATCACCCACAGTTAGTAACCTTTCTAGTTATAGCAGGACTGATACTGGCCCGTTAGGTATGTCTTAATTGGATTTGGTTATGGGTTTTATCCAGCCACATCAATTGACCACCAGAGAATATTGGTAAGTGGTGGGATTATGTACAAGTGTTTTTCCTTGATGGATATATCCTTTTGTAACTACCCCTCCCCTTCATTCAGTTAAACTAATATAATTTTTACAGTCCACAATTAATTAGTAGCGCCGTACTTGAGGGTGCTACCCAATTTATACTGGTCTCGGATAGATATGGATTTAAAATAGTGAGGGTCGAGGGGCCACATGCAGTGACCAGAGGTGGTTAAGTTTTCTCACATGTTACACGGGTGACTACGGTAAAAACAATATAGTTGTTGTCTCCAAGGAGATTACTCGTATGCATGTAATGTTGAGGTATGTACAAGTAATCACCCCTATAAAATTTTTCCATAGTACTCGAGGGAAAGAAATTGCCCCTTCAACTTAAAAATTTACCCTCACTACAAAAATAGTATGAGATAATTTGTATGGATAATTCAGCGGAAACCACGATTGAGAGACAGAAAAACACTGCAGAGTGTTCCTCGACGACGACAAACGAGAGCAACTGAGAGAGAGGGCACAAAGCCGCCAGAGACAAGAAGGAGAGATAGGGCATGGATGCTCAACCTCTGGAGGAACACCAAGCACAACACCCACAGAACCCCCTCAACCCCTTTCCAACCAAGCACAATAATCTTAAGCACACCATCCTCCACACCCACAGTCCCCACTCTTCCCAGCACAGATATCACCTGCACAGTAGCCTCTCGCAAATCCCACCCATCCTTCTGTATCTCCACTTGCCACCAACTCCTCCTACCGCCATGACTTACAGATCAAGGACCAGGGATCTAACACCTAACCGGATTAAAGTAATGGGAAAGAAGCTGAAGGTATGGTACACCAATGCAGATGAAAAAGAAAACGAGTGGCAAGAACGAATCATAGAAGCATCCCCAGATATCATAGCACTCACGGAGACAAATCAGTCTTACGTTGATAACAGATGTAATCTTCCTGATTGGCTATCAAATTCTGATTAAAGCCTGAGGGAACAGAGGAGAAGTAGCAGTGCTCATCAGATACCAGTGGAGTTTTGAGGAGATTAGACGAATGGACAGAGAGGAAGCAGATGATTACATAGTAGGAACACTTCAGATCGGTCCAACCCTTTATAAGTTATGGTCATAATTATAACCATTTAGTAATATATAGAGAAGGATAGTGTTGATTCCATGTATTAAAAACTTTTCCTATGAAGATAGGCTGAAGGCACTAAACTAGCAGTGGCTAACTACAAACACATACAGTTATGGGAAATGTGATTGAGGTATAAAATTAAAACAAATGAAAAAAGGGGATATAAATTGCACGATGAAAATATTTACCAGAAAAATTGAGATTTCGAAAGGATGTAGGAAAATACTAGTTTGGCAATAGACGTATGAATGAGTGAAACAAACTTCCTATTAGTGTGAATGAAGCGAGAACTTTGTCGAGTACATGAGTGGGTGTGGGTGAGTTGAACCTGCCTAGCATGAGCCAGTAAGCTTGCTGCAATCACGGGTACTCGTGGATTGATTTGTTAGTATCGCTCTCAGCTAACACACTGGGGGTCTGGGATCGATCCCAGGTATGGGTGCAACGTTTGGCATGTTTTGTTTACACCTGCTGTTCCTGTTCACCTAGCAGTAAGCAGATACCTGGATATTACTTGACTGATGTGGGTCACATCCTGTGAAGCAAAATTAAAGGAACCCCATTAGAAGTAAGACAGTCCCCGATAACTCACTAACTTACTGGGTTATCCTGGTAGCTTATCCGAAATTATTTTTATCATATCTTCCTTTGTTGTTATGTATTCTTATATATATATAATCTTTCATCTTACTTTCACAGCCGTCGCTTGAACAAGACAGAATTTCCATAGTCCCCCAGTTTAGTCGTCGTTGATCCCTGCCCTGACTTCAATGTGTCGTCCTTCCTCACCACACTGGACGACGCTCATGAACAAAATATCGCTTATAACAGCGACGTCACATTTGAATTAAAAGGAAAAAACAACCAAGACGCGAGAGAAGATAAAATAGACAATAACATACCCTTTAGAGAGCTGAACAGTGCAAAAGAAAACCTCACTGGAGAAACCACGGTCAGCTCTTCGGTACAAGAGAAGCTAATACAAAACTGCTGGACTAAGTGGGGGTGCAAATTCACCAGATAAACATGAAGACTTACCGGAGAAGTTTGAGCCTCTGGTGGTGCTGGTGGCCGGCCTGAGACCCGTCAAGGTACCACTTTATACTTGTTCTAGATAAGACACATTTATTCACGTTAAATTTACGATATTTTTAAAAATTGATTTGGTTTTTATTATCTATTTCATATATTACTTTTTTGCAATGATTCTATTGTGCACAAAACTATTATAAGTTAACAATGAACCCAAGTACAATAATTTATTTCCTTTAGGGTTCTAAAGATTTATGATATACAACATACTTGGTCACTTTTGTAAACCGTCTGTATGTTTGACAAATAATCATTATAATGATGATAATAATAATAATAATAATAATAATAATAGTAATAATATCTTTATTTACTACAAGTACATGTACAATGTATACAGACCATAGCTGACATCAATGACATACTACTATATAGAAAGCCGCTTGTTATGTAGAGCATTTCGGGCAAATTAGGTCAGTTTTGTCCCAGGATGCGACCCACACCAGTCGACTAACACCCAGGTACCTATTTTACTGATGGATGAACATAGATACCGGTGTAATGAAACACGTCCAATGTTTCCACCTTCGCGGGAATCGAACCCCGGACATTCATTTGTGTGAAGCGAGAGCTCTTGCCAGCAGGGCCCCGTGGTCTGGTGGCAATATTTGTTTGGATTTTTAACCCCGAGGATTAGCCACCCCGGATAACCCAAGAAAGTCAGTGCGTCATGGAGGACTGTTGTCTTTATCTTCCGTTGGATCCTTCAGTCTTGGTCCCCAGGATAAAACACAACTAGGCGACTAAGACCCAGGCACCTACTTACTTCTAGGTGAACAGGGACAACAGGTGTAAGGAAACATGCCCCAAAATTTCTACTCGGCCCAGAACTGAACCACGGCCACTCAGTGTGCGAGGCAGAGCGTTGCCTACTGTGACACTGAACCACGATTGTAATACAAAATTCATCCCCAACTTTATATATAGATGTATTTCAGTAACTGTATATTAAAAAAAGATATTATATACTTCAGTGTTGGAGTCAAGGGAATATTGAAGGGCTTCAGCTCCTACAATTTCCTTCCTCCCCAAAGCCTTTTCCCCTGTGTTGAAAATCTTCAGTTATTCGACTTTTTCGCAGATATAAGTCACTGTTTATACCAGATACGGATTTGAAAGTCCATCATGTCTGGAGATTAACAGTGCACATCTTAAGGCAGAAACTTCTTCGCACAAAAACCACCTGGATAAGAAAAAGTGGGAGAAGCGGATGGGTCAGGTATATAAAAGGTTGGACGTCACCTGCTTAACTACCCCATCCTGGTTAGTAGCACTAGCAGCTATATAATGCGTCCCTTATGCCCTTATCTAACCAGATAGATCTCCCTATACCCCTATCCAACCAGACATCTCCCCCTATACCATCATCCAACCAGATAGCTGGAAACATCAGGACGTATTTCCTTAAGACACCTACTGTCCCTGTTCACCTATAAATAAAATAGATACCGGTGTTAGTTGAATGGTGTGGGTGGCATCCTGGGAAAAACTGACCTAATTGCCGAAATGCCC
>NC_069406.1:86109745-86119180 GCF_026875155.1 Cherax quadricarinatus | reverse complement strand
CACCTGTTACATAAAATGGTTTCACTAATTTGTACATGTTTCTTTGACAATTTTTGAGGACCGGGTACATATGATCGGCTCCACAGGGGCCCCCTATTAAAACAAGATTTAATCACCCTTTTTACACTTTGCCGTCCTTGTGGAATCCAGAAAGTTTCCCTTATACATTCAAGGTATCTTGTACTCCACCATGCTTTACATTTTTATGGGCATTTAAAACAATCAAATTTGTTAAATGATGAATTTTGTGCAGTAAGATAGGGTATTTAGCATAATCACCCAATTCAGCATTTTGTAACCTACCTCTGCACCTAATTACATTATTCTCTAAATACAGCCCCAGTTTCTCTGTTATGGAATCTTTCACAGTTTTTCTTTCCATCATTAATTTAATCTCATTTCCATAGATTTCTTCCTGTACCCTCTTTATCCAATATTCAAGAGGACGTGAAAACTTATATGAGATATTCATCTTGTTTAGAAATTTAAACACCAACTTACTTACAATGATTAGTTTGGGTAAAGAAGAATGCCTATTTATATCAATGGCTAAGGAAGGACAAACTATTGGAGCGGTTGTCACAGTAATTTCAACAGGAGTAATATACACCTTTTCGTACAGGCCAATTAGCTTTATTTACCAAACAGCTCGGTCCTTTAATCCATGATACAACATTTACGAATTTAGCATAAGGTAAACCTCGAGACAAGAAATCAGCTGGATTCTCCTCACCAGGTATATGATTAAATGTTAACATATTCTGACCCAAACTATTATACCTCTCTTGCATCTGATTAATTTCAGCGACTCTGTTTTGTACGTACACAATTTTACTGTTTCCATTACAAATCCATTGTAAGGATACCTCATTATCAGACCAAATTAGGTGTCGCTTAATTTATCTCCTGCAACTTATTTTTTAAATATAATTAGCTAATTTGACTCCTACATAAATGGCTGTTAATTCCAACTGAGGTAGGTACGGATTTAAGTGAGACACTTTAGTCTTAGACATAAGAGAAATAACACTATTACATTGAAGGAAAAGCAACTGCTCCATATGCCAATTTTGATCATAAAAAATTGGAGTATATTTTTCCCATCTGGTTTGACCACCTGGCGTGGGGACTCCAACACTGGAATTTTTCAAATCACCAATTAATTCACCCCAAACCTGTTGATAAATTTCCCCTCAGGTAGAGTTTTCATCCCAAGCACATTTAAGCTTCCATGCTTCTTGTATTAACAATTTCCCACTAAGCCTAGTGGATCAAAACATTTGGAAACTTCGGCAAGCAAAACTCTCTTAGTTAATTTATTGGGCATACTGTAATTATTAGGTTTTAACATTAACAAATCTCTCTCAGTATCCCAAGTTAACCTAAAACATTACTACTTTTTTGGTACTTAATCTCCAGGGTAATCTTTACTTATTTTGTCCTTTAATTTGGACGAATTACTATTCCATTCCCTCAGAGGCATATTTCCACTTTGCATTATTTTATTAGCCTCTCCATAAGTCATTAACATTCCTCTTCCAATGATGTCACACCCAGGAAATTGTCCAATAAAATTGTTTGCTCATTATTTTTACTCAAGGGAAACTTCCCATACGTTTAAGGTGTGTATTTATCGTTGCTTGAAGTAGGAATGGACTGGATGTAGCACCAAATAATATGTTCCTAAAGCGAAAGGTTTTCAGAGGCTAAGGGGGTCACTAGGATTCTCAGGCCATAAGAACGGGTACAATCCCAGTCAGCCTCTTGTAAACCCACTCTTAGGAAAGCTTTACTTATGTCAATAACAAACAAAAAAGAAAAAGGCACAATACCATGACTGAAACGATACACAAATAACCCGCACATAGAAGAGAGAGCTTACGACGGACGTTGGGGTCCGACTTGAACCATTTACAAAGTCACACTAACCAGAAGTGGAGCAGGACGGCTATATATAGGCGTCCTACATAAAACATAAGAACGAAGGAACCACTGCAGAAGGCCTACTGGCCCATGCGAGGCAGGTCCAAGTCCCTACCGGCTTAAGCCAATGCACCCAACCTAGTCAGGTCAGGTCACATTGACTTAAGGGAGGAACACGGCAACCGACCTGTTAGCACAAGCTATCAGGTCCAACTCCCCACCCACCCACATCTACTCATGTATTTATCCAACCTATTTTTAAAGCTACACAACGTTCGGGCCTCTATACGGTACTTGGGAGTTTGTTCCACTCATCCACAACTCTATTACCAAACCAGTACTTTCCTATATCCCTCCTGAATCTGAATTTTTCCAACTTAAAACCATTGCTGCGAGTCCTGTCTAGGCTAGATATTTTCAGCACACTATTTACATCCCCTTTATTTATTCCTGTCTTCCACTTATAAACCTCAACTTCTGGTAAGTGTGACTTTGTAAATGGTCCAAGTCGGACCGAAACGTCGTCGTAAGCTCCTCTCTTCTATGTGCGGGTTATTTGTGTTTACTTATATCAGCCGTAAAGGCGTAATTCTTCACCCTGAAATTTAATAAGATATCTCCTAATTTTTCCGTCAATGACAGACCTGTCATCAAACAGTCATTTAAACTAGGTAAAATTTTGTTACTCCTGGCACTACAATTAAACACAATCCTCAGAGGAGTGGTCTTAGAACCCTTTTCTTCACCCCGTGATTGGCAAATAGTGACCAAAAATTTTTTGGCTTGCTCAGGAAGTACCTCTTCATAAATTTATTAATTAATTGTTCAGTAATTATATCATTATGGGCAGTCAACAATTCTGTTTCTTACTCGTTGCGGAGCTGAGCCTTTAAGTGTCCATATGCCATTCTGTAATTAGTGAGCAATTCTGGATGGTTTCATCTCCACGGAAGTCGTACCCAGTATTATCCAGATTTAAATTTTACATCTCTCAGGTACTGTTCCTGAGTAAAAGAATCATCTGGACTTTCTTCATTTACATTTATTCCAATGCTGTCTAATTACCATAATTTATGCACGGGCTAACACCATCCCTATGGAAAAAATTATACTGGGGTACGACTTCATGAGTAAGACACACAGTTATGGTATTTGTAGTTTCCTCTAGTCATGAATTATTATTACGAGGAATCCTACCATACATTACATGGCCTCCTGCAGTCTTCAAAAGGTTGACACCACATTTCTTTACCATACCCTTTACAAAGGAGGCATAATAGTCATTACCTATCAAAATATTTATTGGGCCTACAGAATCATCACTTACACCAGAAGGTGCTAAATTTACATTATGTGAGAGTCTTTCTGTAGCTTTACTAAGCCCTACTGTAGATATTTTCTCTGAAAGTCTATTTACAATTACTGCATTAACACATTTTTTCTCATTGCCCAACCTGACAGTTACATAAACAGTGTCATACAATTGAGCCCTTTTATCCCAGAGAAAACCAGATAATTTTAGGATCTCCCATTTGTAGGATCTCAATTTGTACCTTCATCCCATTAAGACATTTACGTTTTATGAAAGTACGCTGGGATCCCTGGTCTAACAATGCAGTTACATTTTTTGATTTATGCCTTTTATCATCAATTTTTACCTGTAACACAGGTAAGGCTACATCAGCAAAACCATCATTATTAATATTAGCAGCAATTTTTACATTAGCTACTGTTGTGTCAGGATTGTCAACATTATCATTATTATCAACATTATCCTATAGACCCTTATACATGACTATATAGTGTCTTCCTTTGTGACAATGATAACAGTTGTTTAATTTGGCATGACAATCCTTTACATTGTGATTAACTAGACATCTGATACATCTGTCAAGTTCTTCCAATCTTTCAGCTTTATCATTCCATAAATTGTATGCATTGCAATTCTTAGAAAAATGAGTACCCTTGCAGAAGAGACAATCTCTATTTTCTTTGACTGGTTTCTTATTAACTGGGCTACTCTTAGGAGGGTACTTATTCTTCTTACCTTGTGGAGAATCATTATTTCTGATTCCTGCTACTTGATATATACCTATGCAACTCTTTTTAGGAAATGAATTTTGATTATTAACATTGGGATAATTTTTCCCTTTGTGAAACTTGACAGATACCTCAGAGTTATTATGTGTTGCATCTTTAAAATGAGTTTGTTGGCTGGTCTGCAACTGCACAATTAATTCTTGTAGACCTAGTCTTATTTCCTCCAGACCAAAATAACCCTTTTGATATTTGTCTGAGATCCATTCAAGTATTTTGCAGCTTAATTTATTCTGTACAATGGCACTTAATAACCAGTCTGAATCCTTCAGATTATATTTATTACTTAAAGTTTTGAGAGTGCTCTCCAATTTAACTCTAAACTGCTGTAAACCTTTGTAAGTGTGATCTGGAGTTTTTAAATTAACAATGATAGTTACTAGATCCAACCTACTTTGTTCTAAATTGCCATAAGTGACCTTCAACAAGTCAACTGCTTCCTTGTAAGAATCATCTACATTGGTAAAGGCTTGTATGAGCATGTGAGCATTTCCTCTTACCTGTCCTTTTAGGTAAAATAATTTAGTAACACATGCTAGATCACTCGTATCATGCACAGCTGCTTTAAATATTGACCAAAACTCCTCCCAGTTTTTTTTCAGGATTAAAACAGGTAAAAAATAATTCTGGGAGTTTTGGCAAAGACATCTTATTTATTGGAATAGATTAACTGCCTGGTTTACACCTTTAATATATTCAAAGCCTGACTTTAACAAGAAAGAATTTTTTTTCTTCTAATTCATAAACTGGTTAATCATAAGATCCATTTCTGTCTCATCTGCACAATTTACTAACAAATCTCCTTCATATTTTTTAATAAAAATTTGTATGAATCATATCTATTCCCAATGCATCTAAATACAATTTTAAATCATCAGTATTCACATTTTTTTTCCTGATTCATTAATTCCAAACATTTATTGGATGCCTTTGTTACATGACCCTTTCTAGCCTGCAATGATGCTTTTTTGGCTCTAAATTCCATGTGTTTGTCCTCTACATTAATTTCCTCATTTTCACCCATGGTGCAATGTATTAAATTAAACTTAATTAATAACACTGATTATGTATTTAATTATGTACTTTATAAAGGTAAATATTACAACTTACCTTTGAATAAATCCTAGCTATCCTTGAGCTTAGCAATTACATGTAAGGAAATTATAATATAAATTTTAAAAACATTTATATAAATCCTAGATACACTTGAGCTTAGCAATTACATATGTAAGGAAATTATAATATAAATTTTAAATATATTAATATAAATCCTAGCTACACTTTAGCTTAGCAAAATTATTATTGTGGTAATTATAATCCACTACACATTAAGTAAATTTGTGGACTTAAGATCCACCTCCTTCTGTCATTTCACATATAATTATTAAGTAATTAATTCACTAATTAATGACTTCACTAATTACATCCGATTCGATCAAGGACCAACGGACAACTATTATGGAAAATTAAAATTATCTGGATGAATCTCATTAGATACATACTAGTAATTTTATAAAAGTGACAAAGATAATTATTATCAAGGTTACAGAGACAAGTAGGAATTTTAGGACATCCTAGGTCGAAAAAAAATGTCCTACTTCAATACCTACTCCGCTCATATCTCCACAAGTCGCTCTGGACATACATTAATTTCAGATGAAATATACATCACCAGGAATTCTGGTGCAACATTAATATAAATATGTGGACTGTATGTTAAATTTAACAAATGGCTACATATACATTGAAGGAGAATTTATAATAATAACACTCACCAATTTATCTGGAGATTACTTGGTACGTCATACACAAACCTCCTGCCTAAAATATGAAGAAAATACTGGCCAGAATTTCAATATATAGACATCACTCAACTGGGGTAATTTTATCCTGTTTACGTCTAATTACAAAGTCTTGTCCAGTCGCCTAATTCTCAAGTTCTGCAGGACTGCAAATCCAACAATTTTGGCTCCTATTTGAGAGGTTTTTAAACACAATTTAACCTCTAGAGTGACGAAAATTCTTCCAATTTCCACTAACTTTCTCTTGCCCAGTTCAAAAAACAATGGCGGCTCCCCTCCCCAGTCACGCTCACCACTCTCGCTGGTTCTTTATTTATTTACGAATTAATTTTTATTACTACAATATATTCCATCAATTTACATACAAAATACACTGCATTTTTGGAAAATATACAGTATTTTCCACAGAGTACATGGAACCTTGTAAACCCCACCAACAGTTGTCATAGAAAGAAACATAATTAAACATGAAACATGACATGAATACCGTATACATGTATAACTCAAATTATTGGCTATAAAAGCTCGATAGATATTTAATAGTCTATTGTACACAATCTTAAACAACAATGCTATACAAAATCGTAGATTGGTCTTCATACCTGGTGGTTTCATGATGGATTGGTGACACTCGACCTGTGTCTACACACCAAAACCTCATACTACGTCAGTTGTGAATGGTTATATAACGCATTTAGCTGTTACTGTACCATACATTGACAAGTACACAAGATTAAGTGATAGCATAGATAGTGGCGTTAGAGGATATTCGAAGTACAAATTTGGATCATAGCAATATTATCAGAATGGAATAGGAGATTCCCAAATAAGGCATATAATATATATATATATATATATATATATATAATATATATATATATATATATAAAATATATATATATATATATATATATATTATTTTTTTTACTACACACTGGCCGATTCCCACCAAGGCAGGGGGGCCCGAAAAAGAAAAACTTTCACCATCATTCACTCCATCACTGTCTTCCCAGAAGGGTGCTTTACACTACAGTTTTTAAACTGCAACATTAACACCCCTCCTTCAGAGTGCAGGCACTGTACTTCCCATCTCCAGGACTCAAGTCCGGCCTCCCCGGTTTCCCTGAATCCCTTCATAAATGTTACTTTGCTCACACTCCAACAGCACGTCAAGTATTAAAAACCATTTGTCTCCATTCACTCCTATCAAACACGCTCACGCATGCCTGCTAGAAGTCCAAGCCCCTCGCACACAAAACCTCCTTTACCCCCTCCCTCCAACCTTTCCTAGGCCGACCCCTACCCCGCCTTCCTTCCACTACAGACTGATACACTCTTGAAGTCATTCTGTTTCGCTCCATTCTCTCTACATGTCCCGAACCACCTCAACAACCCTTCCTCAGCCCTCTGGACAACAGTTTTGGTAATCCCGCACCTCCTCCTAACTTCCAAACTACGAATTCTCTGCATTATATTCACACCACACATTGCCCTCAGACATGACATCTCCACTGCCTCCAGCCTTCTCCTCGCTGCAACATTCATCACCCATGCTTCACACCCATATAAGAGCGTTGGTAAAACTATACTCTCATACATTCCCCTCTTTGCCTCCAAGGACAAAGTTCTTTGTCTCCACAGACTCCTAAGTGCACCACTCATTCTTTTTCCCTCATCAATTCTATGATTCACCTCATCTTTCATAGACCCATCTGCTGACACGTCCACTCCCAAATATCTGAATACGTTCACCTCCTCCATACTCTCTCCCTCCAATCTGATATTCAATCTTTCATCACCTAATCTTTTTGTTATCCTCATAACCTTACTCTTTCCTGTATTCACCTTTAATTTTCTTCTTTTGCACACCCTACCAAATTCATCCACCAATCTCTGCAACTTCTCTTCAGAATCTCCCAAGAGCACAGTGTCATCAGCAAAGAGCAGCTGTGACAACTCCCACTTTGTGTGTGATTCTTTATCTATTAACTCCACGCCTCTTGCCAAGACTCTCGCATTTATTTCTCTTACAACCCCATCTGTTATTATATTAAACAACCACGGTGACATCACACATCCTTGTCTAAGGCCTACTTTTACTGGGAAAAAATTTCCCTCTTTCCTACATACTCTAACTTGAGCCTCACTATCCTCGTAAAAACTCTTCACTGCTTTCAGTAACCTACCTCCTACACCATACACTTGCAACATCTGCCACATTGCCCCCCTATCCACCCTGTCATATGCCTTTTCCAAATCCATAAATGCCACAAAGACCTCTTTAGCCTTATCTAAATACTGTTCACTTGTATGTTTCACTGTAAACACCTGGTCCACACACCCCCTACCTTTCCTAAAGCCTCCTTGTTCATCTGCTATCCTATTTTCCGTCTTACTCTTAATTCTTTCAATTATAACTCTACCATACACTTTACCAGGTATACTCAACAGACTTATCCCCCTATAATTTTTGCACTCTCTTTTATCCCCTTTGCCTTTATACAAAGGAACTATGCATGCTCTCTGCCAATCCCTAGGTACCTTACCCTCTTCCATACATTTATTAAATAATTGCACCAACCACTCCAAAACTATATCCCCACCTGCTTTTAACATTTCTATCTTTATCCCATCAATCCCAGCTGCCTTACCCCCTTTCATTTACCTACTGCCTCACGAACTTCCCCCACACTCACAACTGGCTCTTCCTCACTCCTACAAGATGTTATTCCTCCTTGCCCTATACACGAAATCACAGCTTCCCTATCTTCATCAACATTTAACAATTCCTCAAAATATTCCCTCCATCTTTCCAATACCTCTAACTCTCCATTTAATAACTCTCCTCTCCTATTTTTAACTGACAAATCCATTTGTTCTCTAGGCTTTCTTAACTTGTTAATCTCGCTCCAAAACTTTTTTCTTATTTTCAACAAAATTTGTTGATAACATCTCACCCACTCTCTCATTTGCTCTCTTTTTACATTGCTTCACCACTCTCTTAACCTCTCTCTTTTTCTCCATATACTCTTCCCTCCTTGCATCACTTCTACTTTGTAAAAACTTCTCATATGCTAACTTTTTCTCCTTACTACTCTCTTTACATTATCATTCCACCAATCGCTCCTCTTCCCTCCTGCACCCACTTTCCTGTAACCACAAACTTCTGCTGAACACTCTAACACTACATTTTTAAACCTACCCCATACCTCTTCGACCCCATTGCCTATGCTCTCATTAGCCCATCTATCCTCCAATAGCTGTTTATTCTTACCCTAACTGCCTCCTCTTTTAGTTTATAAACCTTCACCTCTCTCTTCCCTGATGTTTTCTATTCTCCTTGTATCCCTCTACCTTTTACTCTCAGTGTAGCTACAACTAGAAAGTGATCTGATATATCTGTGGCCCTCTATAAACATGTACATCCTGAAGTCTACTCAACAGTCTTTTATCTACCAATACATAATCCAACAAACTACTGTCATTTCGCCCTACATCATATCTTGTATACTTATTTATCCTCTTTTTCTTAAAATATGTATTACCTATAACTAAACCCCTTTCTTTACAAAGTTCAATCAAAGGGCTCCCATTATCATTTTACACCTGGCAC
>NC_069406.1:86064745-86102245 GCF_026875155.1 Cherax quadricarinatus | reverse complement strand
CATCTATTGAAACTGGGCAACTACCTGACGTATGGAAGATGGCAAATGTAGTCCCAATTTTTGAAAAAGGAGAGAGACACGAGGCATTAAATTTCAGACCTGTTTCGCTAAGGTGAATAGTATTCAAAGTCATGGAGAAAATCATCAGGAGGAGAGTGGTGGAGCACCTGGAAAGAAACAAGTATGTAATCGACAACCAGCACGGTTTCAAGGAAGAAAAATCCCGTTTTATGACAAGGTGACATAAGTAAGACGAGAGAGAGAGGGGTGGACAAACTGCATTTTCTTGGATTGTAAGAAGGCCTTCAACACAGTTCCTCACAAGAGGTTAATGCAAAAGCTAGAGGATCAGGCACACATGACAGGAAAGGCACTGCAATGGATCAGAGAATATCTCACAGGGAGGCAACAATGAGTCATGGTATGTGACGAGGTTTCAGAGTGGGCGCCTGTGACAAGCGGGGTTCCACAGGGGTCAGTCCTAGGACCTGTGCTGTTTTTGGTATATGTGAATGACATAACGCAAAGGATAGATTCAGAAGTGTCCTTGTTTACAGATGATGTGAAGTTAATGAGGAGAATCAAAATGGTCGAGGATCAGGCAGGACTATAAGGAAACCTGGACAGGCTACAAGCCTGGTCCAGCAACTGCCTTCTTGAATTTAACCCTGCCAGATACACAGTCATGAAGATCAGGGAAGCGCAAAGAAGACCGCAGACACAGTATAGTCTTGGTGGCCAAAGACTGCAAACCACACTCAAGGAAAAAATGTTGGGCTGAGTATAATGCCGAGCACATCTCCTGAGGTGCACATCAATCAGATAACTGCTGCAGTGTACGGGTGTCTGGCAAACCTATGGATAGCGTTCCAATACCTCAGTAAGGAATCGTTCAATATTCTGTACACCATTTACGTCAGGCCCATACTGGAGTATGCAGCACCAGTTTGGAATCCACACCTGGTCAAGCACGTCAAGAAATTAGAGAAAGTGCAAAGGTTTGCAACAAGACTAGTCCCAGAGCTAAGGAGATTGTCCTACGAAGAAAGGTTAACGAAAATTGGCTTGACGACACTGGAGGGCAGGAGGGTTAAGGGAGACATGATAACGACATATAAAATACTGTGCAGAATAGGCAAGGTGGACAAAGACAGGATGTTCCAGAGATTGGACATAGAAACAAGCGGTCACAATTGGAAGTTGAAGACTCTGATGAGTCAAAGGGATGTTAGGAAGTATTTCTTCAGTCATAGAGTTGTTAGGCAGTGGAATAACATAGAAAGTGACGTAGTGGAGGCAGGAACCATTCATAGTTTTAAGGCGAGGTTTGATAAAGCTCATGGAGCAGGGAGAGAGAGGGAGCAGTAGCAATCAGTGAAGAGGCGGGGCCAGGAGCTATGAATCGACCCCTTCAATCACAAATAGGTGAGTGCAAATAGGTGAGTACACACACACACACACACACACACACACACACACACACACACACACACACATACACGTGAAGCAGTATCGCTGAATAGTGCTCCCAGGATTTAGCGTTCTATTGGCTGTCCTAAGATATTATTAGCGGTCATCGTACTTGGTTATAACAGCAGTGTAGTGATAAGGTCATGAAAGAGTGATTAAGTAAATACTGAAAGTAAGAAAAAATTAGTCAATCCCCAGCTGTTGGTGTTGTGAAGGTAGCTAACATCATCAGACTTTTTATGACCAAATCTGTACAAAAGAAAAAAGAGGGAAATCCCAAAGCTTAAAAGAAAAAAAATAAAAATTGAATCTGAAAAGTTCCTAAAGGGTTACAAAATTGGAGGAGTTGAAGAGGCCCGCGGAACCCCCTTGTTGTGCAGCGACATCCTTCCCTTTTTTGGGGTTTAATTTTGGGTTTTGTGTTAAAGTCCCCGTGTCTCGCCCCGGGTTGGTTGATTTATAACATCTCTCTCTCCTTTTTCGTACCAGGAGATAGTATGGTTAGTAAATTATTTTAAAATTTTCGCCGGGTAAACTCAGAAAAAGTTTTGTTCCCTTGACCCCCCCCCCCTTTTTCTGGGGACAAGCTAGTAATAAGTCGCACATACAAACCAGTGTGAACCCAAAATATTATTATAAAAAACATTGTTATATAATAAGGAATTGAGTGAGAAAAAATAATCCTTTAATCTTCAAAAAGAAAGTAGCCTGGGTTTCGGAGATCCAGGTCGGGGATCCCGGTAAACAAAAACAATAACAAATAGTGTTAACCGCCCCTCCCCTCTTTTTAAAAAGAACGACAAGCTAAAAAAGAACACCCACACACACAAAAACGTGTACCCAAAACACGTGACACAATTAATATTTATGTATATTAGGTATTTAATAAGGAATTGATTGTGAAAAAATTTTTATGTCTTCAAAAGAGTAGCGTAGCCTAGGTCGCACGAACACCCACACCCACCCACCCACCACCCACCACCCCCCCACACACCCACAAACCCCCACACACACCCACACACACCCACACACATCCAAAACCACCCACAACATCCACACACACCCACAACCCACACCATCCACACACCCCCCCCCCCCCCCCCAAAACCCCCCCCCCCAAATACCCCTCCCCCCCCCCCCCACCGACCTCACCCCTTCACCTGATCCTCCCCTCCCCTTTCACCCCCCCCCTTCCCCTTTCCCCTTTCCCCCTCTCCCCCCCCCGCTCCCCCACTTGCTTCATCTCCTTCCCCTCCCCCCCCCCTAATCCCCCACATACCACAGTTCCCCTCTCCTCCCCCCCCCACCTCTGACAAAACCCAATACCCCCCCTAACAACAAAATTACATGGGTTTTCCCACTTGAGGCAACGGATAAAAAAAAATGGGTTGCCAGAGAGCAACAGAAAAACCAAAGGGAAGGAGGAGGAAACTGCAAAAAAGAGGGGAGCAGAGCTCCAAAAAAAGGGAACATGAAGGGGAAAAAAACTAGAAGAACTTAGCATGAGAATGGAAGAGAGGATGACGGGAAAAGCAGGAAAGTGGGAGATGAAAGTCAAAGCAGCAAGGCCAGGATACGAGTTTGAAGGGGAACTAAAAAACTAAAACAGCCAAAGAACTAAAGAACTTTTTGGGATTGAAAACAGAGAATGTACCTCAGCAAAAATAAGGGGACAAAGGGAAAAAAAGGAGAAAACAGCATGTAAAAGCTCAATCGGGAGAAGTAGTAAATAAAAGACCTAAGCAAATTTGTGGGGGCCCTAAAACCCAGAGACCCCCAAGGAAACCGAAAAGGGGAAAAAAGATAACCATGGCCCAAGTACATTATAGTGAACTGAGAAAGGAAAGCTCAATGGAGAAATCAAATTGAATGAGAGGTACCAGGGATATGCAGTGGGAGAATAAAGGGTGAGGTCAGTCTTTGTGTATGGCCCCCAGGAATTAAAGGGGGGAAACATATGAAGCCAGAAAACAAAGGAAAAAAGAAATTAAAGAACAAGAAAGAAAATAGGAAAAGCGACATGCCCCAGCGGAAAATTTTCGGAGAATGGGGGGGTATGTAAAAAAAAGACCCCCAGTAAAGTGACCTTCAAGGCAAATCGCCCGGGAACGGGACCTGCAGGGGAAAGCACGTTTTAAGGGGACATCCCGGCAACGGAAGGGTTGTCAAACCCGCGACAGAACACAAGCAGAAAGGCAGAAACAGGGAGAGTGGACAAAGGCGAAAGGAGGAAAGAGAGGGGGGGGGAAAGCGAGAGGAGATCCCAAACGGAAGATCAAATCAAGCCTCCCTCCAACTTCCTATAGAACCCTCCACCGGTAAACCCCGTGCAACCCAAAAACACTCTAAAAACCAAACACCCATGCCACATCCCTGCCCCACCCACGCATTACAAACTCCCCCCCACGCAACCCCCATAGTTCCTTATCAGGTCTCCCCTTCCCCCAACCCCCCTTAAACCCCAGACCACAATTTTAAAAAAAAATTGAAAAGGTGTGGTATACAATGTAGATGGAAAAAAAATAAATATGAGGAGTGGGACGAAAGAATCAAGGAAACATCCCGAATAATAGCCCAAGAAACAAATCCAGAAAATAAAAGATTCCTTTCCAAACCCGGATATCAAAACCTCAGGGAAAAACGGGGAGGAGGGGGAGGGTTGCACTCTCATTAAAAACCCGTGGGGGTTTGGGGAAAATGGAAAAGGATGGCAGGGGGAAAGGACTATTAGTAGGAAAAATCCCGTTGAGGACAAAAGGTGAAATTGCAGAAAGTAAACCCACCCCAGAACTGCAGGGGCAAAGAAGAATATGATGAGAGCAACAAGGGAATGGTCGACACACAGCCGAGGTGGGCCCGGGGGAGCGCACACGGGGGGAGCAAAAGTTATAGTTTTGGGTGATTTTAATCACAAGGAGATTGACTGGGAAAACCTGGAGCCCCATGGGGGTCCCCAAAAAAGGAGAGCCAAGATGAGGATTGGTATGGAAAACCTCATGCATAACATGTTAGAGACACTACCCGAGAGGAGGAGAGGGGATGAACCGCAAGACGGACCTTTTATTCACCTTGGAGTTTGATATCGAGGAAATCATGTATGAAAGGCCCCTGGGGGCTAATGATCATGTGGTTTGTGCTTCGCTAATAGTTTGGGGTCCAAAAAGGGGAGGCAGCAGGAAAGGGTGGGAAAAAAAACCCAAAATACAAAAAGGGGAAAAAAACTCAGGGTTGAGGAACTTCTTTCAAGACATTCAGTGGGAAGGGAACTGACAGGAAAAACCGTACAAGAAATGATGGACTATGTGGCAACAAAATGCAAGGGGCGAGGAGGATTTGTTCCCAATTGAAACAGAAAAAATGGGGAAAAACAGAACGAGTCCTTGGTTCACCCCAAAAGGGTAGGGGGCAAAAACTAGGTTATAGAGAAAGGAAAAGGTACAGAAGACAGGGAACTCAGGGAAAAAAAAGAGATTAGCCCCAAGAGCCAGAAACGAATAGCACGATAAGAAGGAAGGCTCGCGGGAATACGAAAATGACATAGCAAAGAAAGTCAAAACGACCCAAGCTGTTGACACCCAAAACAGAGGAAACCAGTCAAGGACAGGTAATCAACGAGGAAGGGGGGTTTGGGGAAATTTACAAGAAAGACCCGGGGGGTTTGCAGGAGCTAAAAAAGATTAAAGAAGTATTTCAGTGGAAACCGTAGGACTCCCGGAAAACAGAGCAGGGGGGTGCACGCAAGGCTGGGTGAGGGCATATAACCAAGGGGGAGGGGAAGAGCTTTGCGAACTTTACACCTCAAAGGCGGGGGGGACCAGACAACATCTCCCGTGGGCCTAAAGGGGAGCAGAGCATTGGTTTTGTACCATTTAAAAGTCTTAACAATCTTTGAAAATGGGCAACTCCCAGAGGTTTTGGAAGAGGCAAATGTATTCCCAATTTTTTTAAAAAGGGGGACATACATGAGGCACTAAACTCAGACCTGAAACACTAAGTTATAGTAGCAAAATCATGGAGAAGATTATCAGGAGGAGAGTGGTGGAGACCTGGAAAGGGAAAAAAGGTATAATTGACAACCGCTGGTTTCAGGGAGGGAAAATCCTGTTCAAAACCATTAGAGTTTATGACAAGGTGACAGAAGTAAGACAAGAGAGAGAGGGGTGAATCGACTGCATTTTTTTTTGGGCTGCAAGAAGCCCTTTGACACGTTCCTAAAGATTACTGCAAAAGCTAAGGGTCGGGACACAAAAGGAAAGGGACTGCAATGGATAAAAGAATACCTTTCGGGGGGAAAACGAGTCATGGTACGTACGAGGTGTCAAAATGGGCGTCTGTGACAAGCGGGGGTTTCCACAGGGTCATCCTTGGGCCTGTGCGTCTTTTGGGATTTGAATGACATAAGGGGAAGGGGTAGGGCTAGAAGTGTCCTTTTTGCACGTTGAAGTTAATAGAAGAATCAATCGGATGAGGATCAGGCAGGATACAAGAACGGGGCAGGCTACAAGCCTGGTCCAGCAAATGGCTCCTTGAATTTAACCCCCGCCAAATGAAAGTCTGAAGATTGGGGAGGACAAAGAAGCCCCAAAAAATATGTTTAGATGGCCCAAATCTGAAACCTCTCAAGAAAAAAATCTGGGGGTGAGTATAAAACCGGTATATCTCCCGGGCGCAATCAATCAGATAACTGCTGCAGAAACGGGGGCCTGGCAAACCTACAGATAGCGTTTTGATACCCAGTAAGGGTGTTCAAGACTCTGTATACCATTTACGTCAGGCCCAAAATGGAGTTGCAGCACCAGTTTGAATCCACACTAGTCAAGCACATCAAGAAATTTGAGAAATGCAAAGGTTTTCAACAAGACTAGTCCCAGATACGGGGATTGTCCTACGAAAAAAGGGTTTAGGGAAAAATTTGGCCTGACACATGAGGCCAGGGGGGTCAGGGGGAATGTAACGACATACAAAATACTGCACGGAATAGACAAAGGGGGACAAAAACAGGAGTTCCTAAATTTGGGGCACAGACACAAGGGCACAATTGGGAAGTTGAAGACTCAGAGAAAACAAAGGGGTGTTTGGAATTTTTTTCAGCATAGAGTAGTCAAGCCGTGGAATAGCGTAGAAAGTGAAGTAGTGGAGGTGGGAACCATACATAGTTTTAAGGCGAGGTATGATAAAGCTCATGGAGCAGATAGAGAGAGGACCTAGTAGCAATCAGTGAAGAGGCAGGGCCAGGAGCTATGACTCGACCCCTGCAACCACAAATAGGTGAGTACAAATAGGTGAGTAAACACACACACACATACACACACACACACACACACACACCCTCTGCCCCCACCCCCCAAACCACAAGCCCCACCCCCAGAGTAACCCCCTATAGGCTCGTGCCAGGGCTCCTGCTCCCCCAAACCCACCATTCTCCCATGACCACAATTTTAGAAAAGAAGTTGAAGGTATGGTACACGAACGCAGATGGAATAACGAATAAAAGTGAGGAGTGGCATGAAAGAATCAAGGAGACATCCGCAGACATCATAGCAGTCACAGAAACAAAACTCTCTGGTATGATAACAGACACATTCTTCACACCCGGATATCAGATCCTGAGGAAAGGTGGAAGGAGCAGAGGGAAGGAGAGGTTGCATTGCTTATTAAAAAACCAATGGGGATTTCAGGAAATGGAGGAATGGACGAGATTGGAGAAAGGGATTACATAGTAGGTACAATTCAGTCTGGGGGACATAAGGTAGTCATTGCACTGATGTACAATGTGCCACAGAACTGCACAAGGCCAAGAGAGGAATATGAAGAGAGAAGCAGAACAATGGTGGACACACTAGCTAAGATGGCCAGAAGAGCTCACTCGAGTAGAGCAAAGTTACTGGTTATGTGCGATTTCAACCACAGGGAGATTGATTGGGAAAACCTGGAGCAACATGAAGGTCCCGAAACATGGAGAGCCAAGATGAGGGATGTCGTACTGGAAAACCTCATGCACCAACATGTTAGCGACACTAACAGAGGAAGAGAGGAGGATGAACCAGCAAGACTGGACCTTGTGTTCACCCTGAGTAGCTCAGACATTGAGGATATCACATATGAAAGGCCCCTGGGAGCTAGTGATCACGTAGTTCTGAGCTTTGAATACAAAGAAGAGTTACAAGTGGAGAGGGTAAGAGGAGTAGAAAGGGAAAAGCCAAACTGTAAAAGAGGGGACTTCACAGGTATGAGGAACTTCCTGCAGGAGGTTCAGTGGGAAAGAGAATTGTTAGGAAAGTCAGTAAACCAAATGATGGACTACGTAAAAGCAAAATGCAAGGAGGCAGAGGAAAGGTTTGTTCCCAAGGGCAACAAAAATAATGGGAAGACCAGAATGAGTCCTTGGTTTACTCGAAGGTGTAGGGAGGCAAAAACTAAGTGCTCTAGAGAATGGAAAAAGTACAGAAGGCAAAGGTCCCAGGAAAATAGAGAGTTTAGTCGAAGAGCCAGGAACGAGTATGCACAGATAAGAAGGTAGGCCCAGCGACAGTACGAAAACAACATAGCATCGAAAGTCAAGTCTGACCTGAAACTGTTTTATAGCCACATCAGGAGGAAGACAACCAAGGACCAGGTAATCAGGTTGAGGAAAGAAGGTGGGGGAGCTCACAAGAAACGACCAAGACGTATGTGAGGAGCTCAACACGAGATTTTAGGAAGAATTTACAGAAAAGACAGGAAGGACTCAGGGAAGACAAAACAGAGGGGTACACCAACAAGTTATATACCAACAAGTGTGGATAAAATACACACAACTGAGGAGGAGGTGAAGACGCTGCTATGTGAACTTGATACCTCAGAGGCGGTGGGACTGGACATCTCTCCGTGGGTCCTTAGAGAGGGAGCAGAGATCCTGTGTGCCACTAACTACAATTTTCAACGCATCCTTTGAAATTGGGGAACTACTTGAGGTATTGAAGACAGCAAATGTAGTCCCTATCTTTAAGAAAGGAGACAGAAACGAGGCACTAAACTATAGACCAGTGTCACTGACATGTATAGTATGCAAAGTCATGGAGAAGATTATCAGGAGGAGAATTGTGGAGCACCTGGAACGGAACAAGGTTATAAACGACAGCACGGATTCATGGAAGGCAAATCCTGTGTCACAAACCTACTGGAGTTTTATGAGAAGGTAACAGAAGTAAGACACGAGAGAGAGGGGTGAGTTGATTACATTTTCTTGGACTGCAAAAAGGCCTTTGACACAGTTCCTCACGAGAGATAAGTGCAGAAGCTGGAGGATCAGGCACATATAACAGGAAAGGCACTGCAATGGCTCAGAGAATACCAGACAGGGAGGCAACAGCGAGTCATGGTACATGAGGCATCACAGTGGGCGCCTTTGATGAACAGGGTCCCACAGGGGTCAGTCCTAGGACCAGTGCTGTTTTTGGTATATGTGAATGACATGACAGAAAGGATAGACTCAGAAGTGTCCCTGTTTGCAGATGATGTGAAGTTAATGAGGAAAATTATTTCAGATGAGGATCAGGCAATACTACAAAGAGACCTGCACAGGCTGGAAGTGTGGTCCAGCAACTGGCTCCTAGAATTTAACCCCGCCAAATGCAAAGTCATGAAGATCGAGGAAGGGCAAAGAAGACGGCAGACAGAGCATAGGCTAGGTGGCCAAAGACTGCAAACCTCGCTCTTGGGGTGAGTATAATACCGAGCACGTCTCCGGAAGCACAGATTAACCAGATAACTGCTGCCGCATATGGGCGCCTGGCAAACCTGAGAATAGCGTTCCGATACCTCAGTAAGGAATCGTTCAAGATTCTGTACACCGTGTCAGGCCCATACTGGAGAATGCAGCACCAGTTTTTAACCCACACCTGGTCAAGCACGTCAAGAAATTAGAGAAAGTGCAAAGGTTTGCAACAAGAGTAGTTCCAGAGGTAAGGGGAATGTCCTACGAAGAAGAAATCGGCCTGACGACACAAGAGGACAGGAGGGTTAGGGGAGACATGATAACAACTTACAAAATACTGCGAGGAATAGATAAGGTGGACAGAGACAGGATGTTCCAGAGATGAGACTCAGAAACAATGGGTTACAATTGGAAGTTGAAGACTTAGATGAGTCAGAGGGACATTAGAAAGTATTTCCTCAGCCATAGAAATATCAGAATGTGGCATAGTCTGGCAAGTGATGTAGTAGAGGCAGGACTATACATGGTTTTAAGAGGAGGTATGATAAAGCTCATGAAGCAGGGAGAGAGAGGACCCAGTAGCGGTCAGTGAAGAGGCGGGGCCAGGAGCTGAGTCTCGACCCCTGCAACCACAAATAGTTGAGTACACACACACACACACACACACACACACACACACACACACACACACACACACACACACACACACACACACGCACACCCTAAATCAAAGACCAGGTAATCAGCCTGAGGAAGGAAGGAGGGGAGCTCACAAAAAACGAAGCAGAAAGATGTAAGGAGCTAACATTAGATTTAAAGAATTATTTACAGTGGAGACAGGAAGGACTCCTGAAAGCCGGAATGGTGGGTTACATCAATAAGTGCTGGACACAATACACAACAGAGGAGGAGGTGAGGAGGCTGTTAAGTAAACTAGATACTTTAAAGGCGATGGGACCGGACATCTCTCCATGTATCCTGAGAGAGGAAGCAGAGGCACTGTGTGTGCCACTAACAACAATTTTCAACACATCTATCAACACGGAGTGACTACCTGAGCAAATGTAGTCCCAATTTTTAGGAAAGGAGACAGACACGCAGCATTAAACTACAGACCAATGTCACTGACATGTACAGTATGAAAAGTCATGGAGAAGATTATGAGAAGAGTAATGAAACACCTTACACATGACAGCCATCATGGTTTCAGGGAAGGGAAATTCAGTATCACAAACCTACTGGAGTTTTACGACAAGGTGACGGAAGTAAGACAAGAAAGAGAGAGGGATAGGTAGACTGCATTTTCTTGGGCCGTAAGAAGGTTTCTGACATAGTTCCACACAAGAGTTTAGTGCAAAAGCTAGAGGATCAGGCAGGTATAACAGGAAAGGCACTGCAATGGACCAGGGAACACTTGACAGGAAGGTAACAACGAGTCATAGTACGTGACGAAATGTCCGAGCGGGCGCCTGTGACGAGCGAGGTTTCACAAGGGTCAGTCCTAGGACCGATGCTGTTTCTGGTATATGTGAATAATATGATGGAAGGGATAGATTTAGAAGTGTTCCTGTTCGCAAATGATGTAAAGCTAATGAGAAGAATTCAGTTGAATGAGGATCAGGCAGGAAAACAAAGGGATCTGGACAGCTTGCAAGCATGGTCCAGCAACTGGCTCCTGGAATTTAACCCCACCAAGTGCAAAGTCATGAAGACTGGGGAAGGGCAAAGAAGACTGCAAACAGAATACAGGCTAAGGGGGCCAAAGACTGCAGACCTCACTCAAGCAAAAGGATCTTGGGGTGAGTATCATACCGAGCAAATCTCCTGAGGCGCACATCAACCACATAACTGTTACAGCATGTGGGCGCCTGGCAAAACTATGAATAGCATTTCGACACCTCGGTAACGAATCGTTCAAGACTCCGTACACCGTGTACGTCAGGCCCATCTTAAAGTATGCAGCACCAGTTTGGAACCCACACCTGGCCAAGCACGTCAAGAAATTAGAGAAAGTGACAGTGTTTACAACATTATCACTTTCTCTAATAGGGGAAATCGACCTGAAGACACAGGATAACAGGAGGGATAGGGGAGACATGATAACGACATATAAAATGTGGAGAGGAATTGACAAGGTATAAAGGGACAGAATGTTTCCGAAATGGGGCACAGCAACGAGGGGTCACAATTGTAAGTTGAAGACTCAGATGAGTCACAGGAATGTTAGGAAGTATTTCTTAATTCGTAGAGTTGCCAGGAAGTGGAACGCCTGGAGAGTGATGTAGTGGAGGAAGGGTCCATGCATAGCTTTAAGAGGAGGTATGATATAGCTCATGAAGCAGGGAGAGTGGACCTAGTAGCGACCAGTGAAGAGGTGGGGCCAGAAACTATGAATCGACCCTTGTAACCACAGTTAAGTGAGTACGCACACCGCGCACACACACACAAACCTAAGAACAGCATTCCGCCATCTTAACCCTTAAACTGTCCAAACAAATTTAGGTTCACATGCGTAGTGCTCCAAAAGTAGATCTACGTTTTTTACATATTTTCGGAACCCACACCTAGCCAAGCACGTAAAGAAACTTGAGAAAGTGCAAAGGATTGCAACAAGACTAGTCCCAGAGCTAAGGGATATGTCCTACGAGGAGAGGGTAAGGGAAATCGACCTGACGACACTGGAGGACAGGAGAGATAGGGGGGACATGATAACGACTTACAAAATACTGAGAGGAATTGACACAGTGGACAGAGACAGAATGCTCCAGAGATGGTACACAGGAACAAGGGGACACAGTTGGAAATTGAAGACACAGATGAATCACAGGGATGTTAGGAAGTATTTCTTCAGTCACAGAGTAGTCAGGAAGTGGAATAGTTTGGGAAGCGATGTAGTGGAGGCAGGATTCATTCATAGCTTTAAGCAGAGGTATGATAAAGCTCATTGTGCAGGGAGTGACCCAGTAGCGGCCAGTGAAGAGGCAGGGCCAGGAGCTATGACTCGACCCCTGCAACCACAGCTAGGTGAGTACAACTAGGTGAGTACAAGTAAGTGAGTATACACACACACACACACACACATACATACATACATACATACATACATACATACATACATACATACGTACATACATACATACATACATACATACATACATACATATATACGTACATATTACCAGATTAACAATATCAAGACAACAGTGGGTGGGACGGGGCCAGGAGCTCGGACTCGACCCCTGCAACCTCAACTAGGTGAGTACACACACACACACACACACACACACACACACACACACACACACACACCACACACACACACACACATACATACATACATACACACTTACATACGTACATATTACCAGGTTAACAATATCAAGACAGTGTGTGGGTCTGGTATGTCCTAGGTAACAAATTTTCAGAGACTTAGGACGTACTTGTGGAAATTATTTAATTTCCGAAGCTATAGTGCCTAATAAGTGTTTAATGTGTTGATTTGGGTCAAAATGTATTTGTATTTTGAATGGAACCAACTGGGTTCCTGCTGCGCCTGCGCAGATGTGCAGGGGTAGAGGTCGAGCTGGGGCACAAGGAGGTGGCAGTGTTTTGAATGTAGTGAGGAAGCTGTGAAACATGGGATCAGGAAATTGGCGTTCACAGCAGCCTAAGGATTAATATAGGCCTCACTTCCTAATAGGAAGTGTCGTAACTGTTCCTGGTGAAGAGTGAGGGAACGTGATTTACGTGACCACCGTAATAAAGTGGTAAAATGAGTGGATAATAGTAGGACTGGGGGTGATGGGTGCGCCGCCATGGAATGTGTCCAGGGGAAATTACCCGTGAGTTAATCCTCACTCATCGGATTCAGATCTTAATGGAGTGACCTCTAATGTGTATAATAATTATGAGACGTTAAATCGTCTTGTGAATGGTAATGTAATCAGTGATAATAACATTATTAAGAGAATGTGGGAAGTGAAATAAATCGCCCTGCTCCGAGTGAACGAGTGAACGCATGGTTCTCGTCCCGAGGATAGCGAAGTTTTATGGAATCACGACTTCTAAACCGGGACAAACGAACGGATACCTCGTCCTGCTGGAATAAGAACCGTGTCGGTGTAGCAGGACATCGAAATGAGATGGTGAATGGAGGAAATAAGGAGCATCAATCACCCACAGTTAAGTAACCTTTCTAGTTATAGCAGACTGATACTGGCCAGTTAGGTATGTTTTAAATTGGATAGGTTATGGTGGATCCCGCCACATCAAGTGACCCCAAAGAATATCTGGTAAGTGGTGGGATTATGTACAAGTGTTTTTCCTTGATGGATATATCCATGTGTAACCTACCCCCCCCTTCATTCAGTTTTAAAATAATATAATTTATACAGTCCCCCAATTAATTTGGCGCCGTACTTGAGGGTGCTACCCAATTTATACTGGTCTCGGATAGATATGGATAAGATAGTGAGGGTCGAGGGGCCACCTGCAGTGACCAGAGGTGGTTAAGTTTTCTCACATGTCTACATGGGTGACTACGGTAAACAATATAGTTGTTGTCTCCCAAGGAGATTACTCGTATGCATGTAATGTTGAGGTATGTACAAGTAATCACCCCTATAAAATTTTCCATATCTGCCCGCTGGTCCTTCCTGAACCGGATGCAATCAGTGAAAAATTAATTGAATTAATTACTTAATAATTAAGTGACTGATTGAAGGAAGTGGGTATAGAGTACACAAATTTAATCGATCGTGTGGTGGATGATAATTAGCCTAATTAATTGCTAGCACATGTGTGGCTAGGATTTATACAAGAGCAAAGTGCAAGAATTACTCTTATAAGGCGCCTACTTTGTCAGCATAGTTGCTGATCCCTGTATTCCCAGTATTATATAGCATAGCATATTAGTATCATCCCTGTGCTTTAGACACGAGATCCCTCGTAGGCCTTTGGCTTTGTGTGACGTCATGGGATACACATGGGCAGTGATCCCTCTGTCCCGTGCTCACTCGGCGGCAGTCCATACAGGCGTGAACAGGCTAGGCACCGGGCTCCATCTCTCATCTCAGTCTGACAATACACCTACCACCCTACAAGTGTGTCTACCTTATCCTACGATATCTCCATTCAAGAACCCTTCACGATAAATCCGCTGGCCCGGTGGCCTGGTGGCTAAAGCTCCCGCTTCACACACGGAGGGCCCGGGTTCGATTCCCGGCGGGTGGAAACATTTCGATTTATCGTGAAGGGTTCTTGAATGGAGATATCGTAGGATAAGGTAGACACACTTGTAGGGTGGTAGGTGTATTGTCAGACTGAGATGAGAGATGGAGCCCGGTGCCTAGCCTGTTCACGCCTGTATGGACTGCTGCCGAGTGAGCACGGGACAGAGGGATCACTGCCCATGTGTATCCCATGACGTCACACAAAGCCAAAGGCCTACGAGGGATCTCGTGTCTAAAGCACAGGGATGATACTAATATGCTATGCTATATAATACTGGGAATACAGGGATCAGCAACTATGCTGACAACTTAAGTTGTATAATCAGTGATTAATAATTCTCTAACCATGACTGGATCTGATGGAGTTAATGTGGCTGACAAGTCCGTGAATTTTAGAGTAATGAAAGCATCATTACAGGCTATTAAAGGCCATGTGACGAAGGCATTTGATTTAATGAATCAAAGAACCGTGAACCCTAATGAATTAAAATTATATTTAGATGCTTTAGAGAGTAGATTTGATTGGTACAAATTGTGATTTAAAGACTGTGAAAGAGATCTGCTGGAGAATTGTGCAGATGGAATGGAAATGAATGTTTTAATTAATCAACATTACGAATTGGAAGAAAAACTGTCTTGTAAAAGTAAGGCTTTGAATAAATTAAAGGTGTAAGCCAGGCAGTTGATCAACTTATTAATGCAAAGGGTGGGTTTGCCAAAACCTCCAGAGTATGGTCTGGAGGAAATCAAACTAGGTCGGCAGGAATTAATTGTTCAATTGCAGACCAGTCAGCCAAACAGTTCTAGGATATAACACATAATGACTCTGAAGTATCTGTCAAGTCTCAAAGGAAAAATAATCCAGTGGTTAATAATCATAGTTAAGAGTTAAATAGGCACATATCAAATCAGGAATCAGTAATAGTGGTTCCTCACATCAAGGTAAGAGGAATAAGTACCTCAGTAAGGGTAACCCCGTTAATAAGAGGTCAGGCAAGGAAAAGAGAGACTGCCTCTTCTGCCAGGGTACTCATTTCACTAAAAATGGTAATGCCTATAATTCATGGGATATTAAAGTGGAAAGAATGAAAGAACTTGACAGATTTATCAGATGTCTAGACAATCATAATGTAAAGGATTGTCATACCAAATTGAACAGTTGCTATCAATGCAACAAGGGAAGGCACCATACAGTTACGTGCAGGGTTGTATGTAAGTCTTATAATAATGATAATGTTAATAACCCTAACACTACAGTGACTGATGTAAAGGTTTCAGCTAATGGCAATAATGATGGCCTAGCTGAGGTAGCCTTGCCGGTGTTGGATGTAATAATTCAGGATAAAGGGCATGAATCCAAAACCATGCGGAGTCACTCTCCTCAACACTGGTACGGGCCATGTAATATATGGCAGACTACCGCATAGTAATAATGACTAGAGGAAGTAGTGAATACAGTCACGGTGTCTTACTCATAAAAGGTCAACCCAGTACAAGTATTCTTCTATCGAGAATGATGTTGAACCAGTCTAATTTGTGGGAGCTGGACAGCATAGGGATTAATATAAATGAGGAAAGTCCAAATGATTCCATTACTCAGGAACAATACCTGAAGGATGTTAAATTTGAATCTGGACAATACTGGGTGAGACTTCCGTGGAAGCTGAACCATCCTGACCTACCAACTAATTACCGGATGGCGTATGGACAATTAAAGGCTCAGCTCCACGAACTGAGCAAGACACCAAAACTGTTGACTGCTTACGATGATATAATTAATGAGCAGTTAAATAATAAATTCATAAAAGAGGTACCTCCCGAGCAAGCCCAGATTTATGGTCACTATTTGCCACATCACGGAGTGAAGAAGGATTCTAAGACCACTCCTCTGAGGATTGTGTTTAATTGTAGTGCCAGGAGTAACAAAAATGTACCTAGTTTGAATGACTGTTTGATGACAGGTCCGTCGTTGACGGAAAAACTGGGAGACATATTATTAAACTTCAGGGTTAAGAATTATGCCTTTACGGCGGACATAAGTAAAGCTTTCCTGAGAGTGGGTCTGCAGGAGGCTGACCGGGATTGCACTAGGTTCTTATGGCTCGAGAATCCTAGTGACCCACTTAGTCCCCTGAAGACTTTTCGCTTCAGGAGTGTATTGTTTGGTGCTACCTCCAGTTCGTTCCTACTCCAGGCAACGATAAATGCACACCTTAAGCGTACGGGTGGTCCACTGAGTGGAGTAATGGGTAAACAATTTTATGTGGACAATTTCCTGGGGGTGATGTCTACTGAAGAGGAACTAATGAGCATATATGAAGGGGCTAATGAAATAATGCAAGGTGCAAATATGCCCCTGAGGGAATGGAACAGTAATTTGTCCAGTTTAAGGGCTCAAATAAATAAAGACAACCCTGGAGTTGAAGTGTCTAAATATAGTAATGTGCTGGGACTGACTTGGGACACAGAGAGAGATTTGTTATCGTTAAAGTCTAATGACTACAGCATGCCCAATAAATTAACCAAGAGAGTCTTACTTGCGGAAGTTTCAAAATGCTTCGATCCACTAGGCTTAGTGTCCCACTTACCATAAGAGGAAAATTGTTGATACAAGAAGCATGGAAGCTTAAGTGTGCTTGGGATGAAACCCTACCTGAGGAATTTGTTGAAAGGGGGGAAAGAAACTAATAGGTGAATATGTAAAATTACCAAATGTTGGAGTTCCCACGTAATGTGGCCAGTCAAGATGGAGAAAATGTACTCCAAATTTTTTGCGATGCTTCGAAATTAGCATATGGAGCAGTCGCTTACCTTCAATGTAATAGTGCCATTTCTCTTGTTATGTCTAAGGTTAAGGTGGCTCCAGTCAAATCACGTACCTTACCTCAGTTGGAATCAACGGCCATTTATGTAGGTGTCAAATTAGCTAATTATATAAGAAATAAATTGCAAGAGATAAATATCAGCGACACCGTAATTTGGTCTGATAACGAGGTATCCTTACAATGGATTCGTAATGGTAACAGTAAGATTGTGTATGTACAGAACAGTCGCTGAAATCCATCAAATGCAGGAGAAATATAACAGTTTGGGTCAGCATATGTTAACCTTTAATCACATTCCTGGTGACGAGAATCCGGCTGACTTCTTGTCTCGAGGCTTGACTTATGAAAAATTTGTGAGTGCTTTATCGTGGTTTAAAGGGCCAAGTTGGCTGGTGGACAAAATTAACTGGCCGGTGCAAAAGGCACATATTGCTCCTGTCGAAATTACGGTGAGCACCGCTCCAGTCAGTAGTCCCTCCTTAGCCATTGACATGAATAGGTATTCTTCCTTACCCAAGCTGATTAGCGTGACAAGGTTAGTGTTTAAATTTATAAATAAGATGAATATCTCATATAATTTTCCCCATCCCCTGAAATACTGGCTTTTAAATCTCTGCACAAAATTCAATTTAAACCAGCAAATAATAGAGCCTACTAGAATGGAGAATACACTAGACCTCATCTTCACTAACAATGATGATCTGATAAGAAATGTCACCATATCAAAAACAATATACTCAGATCACAACATAATTGAGGTTCAGACATGTATGTGCGGAGCCCCAGACCGACAAAATGAGATTAGTCACGAGGGAGCATTCACCAAATTCAACTTCAATAACAAAAACATAAAGTGGGACCAAGTAAACCAAGTCCTAACCGATATAAGCTGAGAAGATATACTAAGCAACACAGACCCCAACTTATGCCTAGAACAGATTAACTTGGTGGCACTCGATGTATGCACAAGGCTTATTCCTCTAAGAAAAAGGAGGAGTAGATGTAAAATAGAGACAGGCACTCCCTTTACAGGTGACGGAAAAGAATAACAGAGCGGCTAAAAGAGGTCAATCTATCTGAAATGCGTAGGGAGACACTGGTCAGAGATATAGCAAACATCGAACTTAAGCTAAAGGAATCTTATAGGAGTCAGGAATCGCGGGAAGAACTAAAAGCCATAAATGAAATCGAAAGAAACCCAAAGTATTTCTTCTCCTCTGCCAAATCAAAGTCGAGAACAACGTCCAGTATTGGGCCCTTACTTAAACAAGATGGGTCCTACACAGATGACAGCAAGGAAATGAGTGAGCTACTCAAGTCCCAATATGACTCAGTTTTTAGCAAGCCACTAACCAGACTGAGAGTCGAAGATCAAAATGAATTTTTTATGAGAGAGCCACAAAATTTGATTAACACAAGCCTATCCGATGTTATCCTGACGCCAAATGACTTCGAACAGGCGATAAATGACATGCCCATGCACTCTGCCCCAGGGCCAGACTCATGGAACTCCGTGTTCATCAAGAACTGCAAGAAGCCCTTATCACGAGCCTTTACCATCCTATGGAGAGGAGCATGGACACGGGGGTCGTCCCACAGTTACTAAAAACAACAGACATAGCCCACTCCACAAAGGGGCAGTAGAGCAACAGCAAAGAACTACAGACCGATAGCACTAACCATCCCATATCATAAAAATCTTTGAAAGGGTCCTAAGAAGCAAGATAACCACCATCTAGAAACCCATCAGTTACACAACCCAGGGCAACATGGGTTTTAGAACACGTCGCTCCTGTCTGTCTCAACTATTGGATCACTACGACAAGGTCCTAGATGCACTAGAAGACAAAAAGAATGCAGATGTAAATAATACAGACTTTGCAAAAGCCTTTGACAAGTGTGACCATGCGTAATAGCGCAGAAAATGCGTGCTAAAGGAATAACAGGAAAAGTCGGTCGATGGATCTATAATTTCCTCACTAACAGAACACAGAGAGTAGTAGTCAACAGAGTAAAGTCCGAGGCAGCCACGGTGAAAAGCTCTGTTCCACAAGGCACAGTACTCGCTCCCATCTTGTTCCTTCATCCTCATATCTGACATAGACAAGGATGTCAGCCACAGCACCGTGTCTTCCTTTGCAGATGACACCCGAATCTGCATGACAGTGTCTTCCATTGCAGACACTGCAAGGCTCCAGGCGGACATCAACCAAATCTTTCAGTGGGCTGCAGAAAACAACATGAAGTTCAACGATGAGAAATTTCAATTACTCAGATATGGTAAACACGAGGAAATTAAATCTTCATCAGAGTACAAAACAATTCTGGCCACAAAATAGAGCGAAACACCAACGTCAAAGACCTGGGAGTGATCATGTAGGAGATCTCACCTTCAAGGACCATAACATTGTATCAATCGCATCTGCTAGAAAAATGACAGGATGGATAATGAGAACCTTCAAAACTAGGGAGGCCAAGCCCATGATGACACTCTTCAGGTCACTTGTTCTATCTAGCTAGAATATTGCTGCACACTAACAGCACCTTTCAAGGCAGGTGAAATTGCTGACCTAGAAAATGTACAGAGAACCTTCACGGTGCGCATAACGGAGATAAAACACCTCAATTACTGGGAGCGCTTGAGGTTCCTGAACCTGTATTCCCTGGAACGCAGGCGGGAGAGATACATGATTATATACACCTGGAAAATCCTAGAGGGACTAGTACCGAACTTGCACACGAAAATCACTCACTACGAAGCAAAAGACTTGGCAGACGATGCAACATCCCCTCAATGAAAAGCAGGGGTGTCACTAGCACGTTAAGAGACCATACAATAAGTGTCAGGGGCCCGAGACTGTTCAACTGCCTCCCAGCATACATAAGGGGAATTACCAACAGACCCCTGGCAGTCTTCAAGCTGGCACTGGACAAGCACCTAAAGTCGGTTCCTGATCAGCCGGGCTGTGGCTCGTACGTTGGTTTGGGTGCAGCCAGCAGTAACAGCCTGGTTGATCAGGCTCTGATCCACCAGGAGGCCTCGTCACAGACCGGGCCGCGGGGGCGTTGACCCCCGGAACTCTCTCCAGGTAAACTCCAGGTAAACAGAGGGTACGAGAAGAAACCTACAGGGATGAGATTAAATTAATGATGGACGGAAAAATTGTGAAAGGCTCAATAATAGAAAAGCTGGGGCTGTATTTAGAGGATGATGTAATTAGGTGCAGAGGCAGGTTACAAAATGCTGAATTGGGGGAATATGCTAAGCACCCTATCTTGCTGCCCAAAACTCATCACCTGACAACCTTGATTGTCTTTAATGCCCATAATAACGTGATGCACGGTGGGGTACAGGATACCTTAAACTGTATTCGGGAAACCTTCTGGATTCCACAAGGACGGCAAAGTGTGAAAAGGGTTATCAAGTCGTGTGTAATATGTCGCCGGGTGGATGCCAGAACCTACATGTACCCGGGTCCTCCACCATTGCCCAAGGAATGCGTGCAGTTGGTAAAACCATTTGATGTGACCGGAGTGAACTATAGTGGGCCAATCATTTTAACAGGTACTTCAGATGGTGTTCCCTTGAAGGTGAATGTATGTCTATTTACTTGTACAGCAACTAGGCTGTTCATCTAGAAGTGGCTCAGTACTTGTCTGCAGAACGGTTCATACAGCTGTTCCCGAAATTTGCAGCTA
Source organism: Cherax quadricarinatus (assembly GCF_026875155.1). Taxonomy (NCBI): domain Eukaryota; kingdom Metazoa; phylum Arthropoda; class Malacostraca; order Decapoda; family Parastacidae; genus Cherax; species Cherax quadricarinatus. The sequence continues at coordinate 86,081,324 of NC_069406.1, read as the reverse complement.
GGAGATCCTGTCCAAGATTGATGATCTCAGATAATGCCACCAATTTTGTAGCGGGTGCTCAACACTTGATGAAATTAAATAAGAGTGATGAGGTACAGTCTTTGTTGACCCAGCGAGGGTGTGTCTGGAAATTTATTACTCCCAGAGCCCCTTGGCAGGGAGGACTGTACGAAAGAATGATAGGTACAGTGAAAAGATGTCTTTGTAAGGTGCTACACAGGAAGAGAATTAATTTGGAGGAATTCCGTGCAGTGTTGGTGGAGGCAGAGAATCGGGTAAACAATCGCCCTCTGTCATACATGAGCGACACTCCTGACGCGGAGATCCTGACTCCCTCTCACCTAATATGCGGACGAAGGTTAGAAGCTGCACCTATCTATAGAGATAATCCCGAGGGAAGTGATAAGGATTACAATAACGTGACCGTGTTGAGTGATAAGTTCAAGATGTTAAATAAGGTAATTACTCATTGGTCCGATGTGTGGCGTAAAGAATATCTTCTTACACTACGTGAACACTTTTATGGTGCGCCAGAGGCAGTAAACCGACAGAACATTCAACCAGGTGACATTGTGATAATTGATACTGAACAACATCGAACATTGTGGCCTCTGGGCAAGGTAGTTACATTATACCCAGATGCACAAGGTGTTGTCAGAAACGTCAAAGTGTTTTGTCGTGGTCAGGAAAGTTTGCATACCATTAATAAATTAATTCCCTTAGAATTAAATGGTGTTCAATCCAGTGCAGATGGAAATCTAAGGGAAAGTGACACGAGTGATATTGAAGACACTGACCGAGTAATGCAAGAAGAAATTGTAGTAAGACCCACTAGGAAAACAGCAGTGCAATCCAGAGAGGGCTGGAATCGTCTACTGGAGGAAGACGCAATTTAAGTCGTCTAACAACGACTTCCGCCCGGCCACAGTGTGGAAATTATTTAATTTCCAAAGCTATAGTGCCTAATAAGTGTTTAATGTGTTGATTTGGGTCAAAATGTATTTGTATTTTGAGTGGAACCAACTGGGTTCCTGCTGCGCCTGCGCAGATGTGCGGGGGTATAGGTCGAGCTGGGGCACAAGGAGGTGGCAGTGTTTTGAATGTAGTGAGGAAGCTGTGAAACATGGGATCAGGAAATTGGCATTCACGGTGGCCTAAGGATTAATATAGGCCTCACTTCGTAATAGGAAGTGTCGTAACTGTTCCTGGTGAAGAGTGAGGGAACGTGATTTACGTGACCACCGTAATAAGTGGTAAAATGAGTGGATAATAGTAGGACCGGGGGTGACGGGTGCGCCGCCATGGAATGTGTCCAGGGGAAATTACCCGTGAGTTAATCCTCACTCATCGGTCTCAGATCTTAATGGAGTGACCTCTAATGTGTATAATAATTATGAGACGTTAAATCGTCTTGTGAATGGTAATGTAATCAGTGATAATAGCATTAAGTTAAGAGAATGCGGGAAGTGAAATAAATCGCCCTGCTCCGAGTGAACGCGTGGTTCTAGTCCCGAGGATAGCGAAGTTTTATGGAATCACGACATCTAAACTGGGACAAACCAACGGATACCTCGTCCTGCTGGAATAAGAACCGTGTCGGTGTAGCAGGACATCGAAATGAGATGGTGAATGGAGGAAATAAGGAGCATCAATCACCCACAGTTAAGTAACCTTTCTAGTTATAGCAGACTGATACTGGCCAGTTAGGTATGTCTTAATTGGATAGGTTATGGGTGATCCAGCCACATCAATTGACCACCAGAGAATATCTGGTAAGTGGTGGGATTATGTACAAGTGTTTTTCCTTGATGGATATATCCATGTGTAACCTACCCCCTCCCCTTCATTCAGTTAAACTAATATAATTTATACAGTCCACAATTAATTAGTAGCGCCGTACTTGAGGGTGCTACCCAATTTATACTGGTCTCGGATAGATATGGATAAGATAGTGAGGGTCGAGGGGCCACATGCAGTGACCAGAGGTGGTTAAGTTTTCTCACATGTCTACACGGGTGACTACGGTAAACAATATAGTTGTTGTCTCCCAAGGAGATTACTCGTATGCATGTAATGTTGAGGTATGTACAAGTAATCACCCCTATAAAATTTTCCATAGTACTCGAGGGGAAGAAATTGCCCATTCAACTTAAAATTTACCCTCACTACAAAAATAGTATGAGATAATAGTATGGATAATTCAGCGGAAACCACGATTGAGAGACAGAAAAACACTGCAGAGTGTACCTCGACGACGACAAAACGAGAGCAACTGAGAGAGAGGGCACAAAGCCGCCAGAGACAAGAAGGAGAGATAGGGCATGGATGCTCAACCTCTGGAGGAACACCAAGCACAACACCCACAGAACCCCCTCAACCCCTTTCCAACCAAGCACAATAATCTTAAGCACACCATCCTCCACACCCACAGTCCCCACTCTTCCCAGCACAGATATCACCTGCACAGTAGCCTCTCGCAAATCCCACCCATCCTTCTGTATCTCCACTTGCCACCAACTCCTCCTACCGCCATGACTTACAGATCAAGGACCAGGGATCTAACACCTAACCGGATTAAAGTAATGGGAAAGAAGCTGAAGGTATGGTACACCAATGCAGATGAAAAAGAAAACGAGTGGCAAGAACGAATCATAGAAGCATCCCCAGATATCATAGCACTCACGGAGACAAATCAGTCTTACGTTGATAACAGATGTAATCTTCACTGATTGGCTATCAATTCTGATTAAAGCCTGAGGGAACAGAGGAGAAGTAGCAGTGCTCATCAGATACCAGTGGAGTTTTGAGGAGATTAGACGAATGGACAGAGAGGAAGCAGATGATTACATAGTAGGAACACTTCAGATCGGTCCAACCCTTTATAAGTTATGGTCATAATTATAACCATTTAGTAATATATAGAGAAGGATAGTGTTGATTCCATGTATTAAAAACTTTTCCTATGAAGATAGGCTGAAGGCACTAAACTAGCATTGGCTAACTACAAACACATACAGTTATGGGAAATGTGATTGAGGTATAAAATTAAAACAAATGAAAAAAGGGGAATATAAATTGCACGATGAAAATATTTAACCAAGAAAAATTGAGATTTCGAAAGGATGTAGGAAAATACTAGTTTGGCAATAGACGTATGAATGAGTGAAACAAACTTCCTATTAGTATGAATGAAGCGAGAACTTTGTCGAGTACATAAGTGGGTGTGGGTGAGTTGAACCTGCCTAGCATGAGCCAGTAAGCTTGCTGCAATCACGGGTACTCGTGGATTGATTTGTTAGTATCGCTCTCAGCTAACACACTGGGGGTCTGGGATCGATCCCAGGTATGGGTGAAACGTTTGGCATGTTTTGTTTACACCTGCTGTTCCTGTTCACCTAGCAGTAAGCAGATACCTGGATATTACTTGACTGATGTGGGTCACATCCTGTGAAGCAAAATTAAAGGAACCCCATTAGAAGTAAGACAGTCCCCGATAACTCACTAACTTACTGGGTTATCCTGGTAGCTTATCCGAAATTATTTTTATCATATCTTTCTTTGTTGTTATGTATTCTTATATATATAATCTTTCATCTTACTTTCACAGCCGTCGCTTGAACAAGACAGAATTTCCATAGTCCCCCAGTCAGTCGTCGTTGATCCCTGCCCTGACTTCAATGTGTCGTCCTTCCTCACCACACTGGACGACGCTCATGAACAAAATATCGCTTATAACAGCGACGTCACATTTGAATTAAAAGGAAAAAACAACCAAGACGCGAGAGAAGATAAAATAGACAATAACATACCCTTTAGAGAGCTGAACAGTGCAAAAGAAAACCTCACTGGAGAAACCACGGTCAGCTCTTCGGTACAAGAGAAGCTAATACAAAACTGCTGGACTAAGTGTGGTGCAAATTCACCAGATAAACATGAAGACTTACCGGAGAAGTTTGAGCCTCTGGTGGTGCTGGTGGCCGGCCTGAGACCCGTCAAGGTACCACTTTATACTTGTTCTAGATAAGACACATTTATTCACGTTAAATTTACGAATATTTTTACAAATTGATTTGGTTTTTATTATCTATTTCATATATTACTTTTTTGCAATGATTCTATTGTGCACAAAACTATTATAAGTTAACAATGAACCCAAGTACAATAATTTATTTCCTTTAGGGTTCTAAAGATTTATGATATACGACATACTTGGTCACTTTTGTAAACCGTCTGTATGTTTGACAAATAATCATTATAATGATGATAATAATAATAATAATAATAATAATAATAGTAATAATATCTTTATTTACTACAAGTACATGTACAATGTATACAGACCATAGCTGACATCAATGACATACTACTATATAGAAAGCCGCTTGTTATGTAGAGCATTTCGGGCAAATTAGGTCAGTTTTGTCCCAGGATGCGACCCACACCAGTCGACTAACACCCAGGTACCTATTTTACTGATGGATGAACATAGACTACCGGTGTAATGAAACACGTCCAATGTTTCCACCCCTTCGCCGGGAATCGAACCCGGACATTCATCGTGTGAAGCGAGAGCTCTTGCCAGCAGGCCCCGTGGTCTGGTGGCAATATTTGTTTGGATTTTTAACCCAGAGGATTAGCCACCCAGGATAACCCAAGGAAAGTCAGTGCGTCATGGAGGACTGTTTGTCTTATCTTCGTTGGATCCTTCAGTCTTGGTCCCCAGGATACAACACACACTAGGCGACTAAGACCCAGGCACCTACTTACTTCTAGGTGAACAGGGACAACAGGTGTAAGGAAACATCCAACATTTCTACTCGGCCCAGAACTGAACCACGGCCACTCAGTGTGCGAGGCCAAGAGCGTTGCCTACTGTGACACTGAACCACGATATGTAATACAAAATTCATCCCCAACTTTATATATAGATGTATTTCAGTAACTGTATATTAAAGAAAGATATTCATATACTTCAGTGTTGGAGTCAAGGGAATATTGAAGGGCTTCAGCTCCTACAATTTCCTCCTCCCCAAAGCCTTTTCCCCTGTGTTGAAAATCTTCAGTTATTCGACTTTTTCGCAGATATAAGTCACTGTTTATACCAGATACGATTTGAAAGTCCATCTGTCTGGAGATTAACAGTGCACATCTTAAGGCAGAAACTTCTTCGCACAAAAACACCTGGATAAGAAAAAGTGGGAGAAGCGGATGGGTCAGGTATATAAAAGGTTGGACGTCACCTGCTTAACTACCCCATCCTGGTTTGTAGCACTAGCAGCTATATAATGCGTCCCTTTGCCCTTATCTAACCAGATAGATCTCCCTATACCCCTATCCAACCAGACATCTCCCCCTATACCATCATCCAACCAGATAGCTGGAAACATCAGGACGTATTTCCTTAAGACACCTACTGTCCCTGTTCACCTATAAATAAAATAGATACCGGTGTTAGTTGAATGGTGTGGGTGGCATCCTGGGACAAAACTGACCTAATTTGCCCGAAATGCTCTGCATAACTAGGGGCTTTCTATATAGTAGTATGTCATTGATGTCACATAGGCCTGTATACTTTGTACATGTACTTGTAGAAATAAAGATTATTATTATTATTATTATTATATTATTATTATTATTATTATTATTATTATTATTATTATTATTATTATTATTTTTACTAAGCCAATCCATGGAGATAGTTCCCTTTTAGCCCGCACCGCAGTATAGATGTTGTGGTGTGACACATGATACATGATACATGTCTAGTTCTCAAGAACCAGCTCCACCTCAGTGTTCTCAAACAGAAACCTGGAGAACGGTCATTAAGTTCTAATGCAAAAAAAATGAAAATGTATACATATATGTATGTACGCTTTTGTATATGTATTCCTGTATGTATACACACATTTTCATTTGCATACGTATGTATATATATACAGAATCTGTGCACATGTATGTATATATGTGTAAAAATATGTAATTTCTTGAGTATGTGTGTACAGATATATACTTATGCATATGCATACTTGTGTATAAGTACATTTGCGCATGATACTCCTATTTGTACATGCACGTATGTATACTTGTGCACATGTATACGTGTGTGTGAATGCATGTGCAAATATATACATGCATATTCCCTACTTTTGCTTAATGAATGTGTGTGTATGTATTGTGTATGTGTATGCATGTGTATGTCTGCATGTATTTATGTATGAATGTGCATACGTTTTCAAGCATGTATGCATTTTCTTGCATAATGATGTGAGTAGTATAAATATTATGCCTGTATTATGCATGACGCCATGACGCATGATTGGGGGGGGGAGGAGGGTGCCTGGATGGTCAGGTGAGGACAGTAGGATGGCAGCAGCTGGCCCACTATGGTCAGGTGAGGACAGTAAGATGGCAGCAGCTGGCCCACTATGGTCAGGTGAGGACAGTAGGATGGCAGTAGCTGGCCCACTATGGTCAGGTGAGGACAGTAAGATGGCAGTAGCTGGCCCTCTATGGTCAGGTGAGGACAGTAAGATGGCAGCAGCTGGCCCACTATGGTCAGGTGAGGACAGTAAGATAGCAGCAGCTGGCCCACTATGGTCAGGTGAGGACAGTAAGATGGCAGCAGCTGGCCCACTATGCTCAGGTGAGGACAGTAAGATGGCAGCAGCTGGCCCACTATGGTCAGGTGAGGACAGTAAGATGGCAGTAGCTGGCCCACTATGGTCAGGTGAGGACAGTAAGATGGCAGTAGCTGGCCCACTATGCTCAGGTGAGGACAGTAAGATGGCAGCAGCTGGCCCACTATGGTCAGGTGAGGACAGTAGGATGGCAGCAGCTGACCCACTATGGTCAGGTGAGGACAGTAAGATGGCAGTAGCTGGCCCACTATGGTCAGGTGAGGACAGTAGGATGGCAGCAGCTGGGCCACTATGGTCAGGTGACGACAGTAAGATGGCAGTAGCTGGCCCACTATGGTCAGGTGAGGACAGTAAGATGGCAGCAGCTGGCCCACTAGGTCAGGTGAGGACAGTAGGATGCAGCAGCTGACCCACTATCGTCAGGTGAGGACAGTAGGATGGCAGCAGCTGGCCCACTATGGTCAGGTGAGGACAGTAAGATGGCAGCAGCTGGCCCACTATGGTCAGGTGAGGACAGTAGGATGGCAGCAGCTGACCCACTATGGTCAGTTGAGGACAGTAGGATGGCAGCAGCTGGTCCGCTATGGTCAGGTGAGGACAGTAAGATGACAGCAGCTGGCCCACTATGGTCAGGTGAGGACAATAAGATGGCAGCAGCTGGCCCACTATGGTTAGGTGAGGACAGTAGGATGGCAGCAGCTGGCCCACTATGGTCAGGTGAGGACAGTAGGATAACAGCAGCTGGCCCGATGGTCATGTGAGGACAGTAAGATGGCAGCAGCTGGCCCACTATGGTCAGGTGAGGACAGTAAGATGGCAGTAGCTGGCCCACTATGGTCAGGTGAGGACAGTAGGATGGCAGCAGCTGGCCCACTATGGTCAGGTGAGGACAGTAAGATGGCAGTAGCTGGCCCACTATGGTCAGGTGAGGACAGTAAGATGGCAGCAGCTGGCCCACTATGGTCAGGTGAGGACAGTAGGATGGCAGCAGCTGTCCCACTATGGTCAGGTGAGGACAGTAAGATGGCAGTAGCTGGCCCACTATGGTCAGGTGAGGACAGTAGGATGGCAGCAGCTGGCCCACTATGGTCAGGTGAGGACAGTAAGATGGCAGTAGCTGGCCCACTATGGTCAGGTGAGGACAGTAAGATGGCAGCAGCTGGCCCACTATGGTCAGGTGAGGACAGTAGGATGGCAGCAGCTGACCCACTATGGCAGGTAGAGGACAGTGGTGGCAGCAGCTGGCCCACTATGGTCAGGTGAGGACAGTAAGATGGCAGCAGCTGGCCCACTATGGTCAGGTGAGGACAGTAGGATGGCAGCAGCTGACCCACTATGGTCAGTTGAGGACAGTAGGATGGCAGCAGCTGGTCCGCTATGGTCAGGTGAGGACAGTAAGATAACAGCAGCTGGCCCACTATGGTCAGGTGAGGACAATAAGATGGCAGCAGCTGGCCCACTATGGTTAGGTGAGGACAGTAGGATGGCAGCAGCTGGCCCACTATGGATACAGGTGAGGACAGTAGGATGGCAGCAGCAATGGCAAACACGATGGCATCTGAGGACATAAGATGGCGCAGTTGGCCACTATGGTCAGAGGACAGAAAGATGGCAGTAGCTGGCCCACTATGGTCAGGTGAGGACAGTAAGATGGCAGCAGCTGGCCCACTATGGTCAGGTGAGGACAGTAGGATGGCAGCAGCTGACCCACTATGGTCAGTTGAGGACAGTAGGATGCAGCAGCTGGTCCGCTATGGTCAGGTGAGGACAGTAAGATGACAGCAGCTGCCCACTATGTCAGGTGAGGAAATAAGATGGCAGCAGCTGGCCCACTATGTCAGGTGAGGACAGTAGGAATGGCAGCAGCTGGCCCACTATGGTCAGTGGAGGACAGTAAGATGCAGCGCTGGCCCACTGTGGTCAGGTGAGGACAGTAAGATGGCAGCAGCTGGCCTACTATGGTCAGGTGAGGGCTGTAAGATGGCAGCAGCTGGTCCATTATGGTCAGGTGAGGACAGTAGGATGGCAGCAGCTGGCCCGATGGTCAGGTGAGGACGGTAAGATGGCAGCAGCTGGCCCACTATGGTCAGGTGAGGACAGTAAGATGGCAGTAGCTGGCCCACTATGGTCAGGTGAGGACAGTAAGATGGCAGTAGCTGGCCCACTATGCTCAGGTGAGGACAGTAAGATGGCAGCAGCTGGCCCACTATGGTCAGGTGAGGACAGTAGGATGGCAGCAGCTGACCCACTATGGTCAGTGAGAAAGAGGAACACTATGTAGTGGCAGTGCACGTGGCCCCTATGGTCAGGTGAGGACAGTAGGATGGCAGCAGCTGTCCCACTATGGTCAGGTGAGGACAGTAAGATGGCAGTAGCTGGCCCACTATGGTCAGGTGAGGACAGTAAGATGGCAGCAGCTGGCCCACTATGGTCAGGTGAGGACAGTAGGATGGCAGCAGCTGACCCACTATGGTCAGGTGAGGACAGTAGGATGGCAGCAGCTGGCCCACTATGGTCAGGTGAGGACAGTAAGATGGCAGCAGCTGGCCCACTATGGTCAGGTGAGGACAGTAGGATGGCAGCAGCTGACCCTATGGTCAGTGAGGACGTAGGATGGCAGCAGCTGGTCCTGCTATGGTCAGGTGAGGACAGTAAGATGACAGCAGCTGGCCCACTATGGTCAGGTGAGGACAATAAGATGGCAGCAGCTGGCCCACTATGGTTAGGTGAGGACAGTAGGATGGCAGCAGCTGGCCCACTATGGTCAGGTGAGGACAGTAGGATAACAGCAGCTGGCCCATGGTCATGTGAGGACAGTAAGATGGCAGCAGCTGGCCCACATGGTCAGGTGAGGACAGTAGATGGCAGTAGCTGGCCCACTATGGTCAGGTGAGGACAGTAGGATGGCAGCAGCTGGCCCACTATGGCCAGGTGAGGACAGTAAGATGGCAGTAGCTGGCCCACTATGGTCAGGTGAGGACAGTAAGATGGCAGCAGCTGGCCCACTATGGTCAGGTGAGGACAGTAGGATGGCAGCAGCTGCCCACTATGGTCAGGTGAGGACAGTAAGATGGCAGTAGCTGGCCCACTATGGTCAGGTGAGGACAGTAGGATGGCAGCAGCTGGCCCACTATGGTCAGGTGAGGACATAAGATGGCAGTAGCTGCCCACTATGGTCAGGTGAGGACAGTAAGGATGGCAGCAGCTGGCCCACTATGGTCAGGTGAGGACAGTAGGATGGCAGCAGCTGACCCACTATGGTCAGGTGAGGGACAGTAGGATGCAGCAGCTGGCCCACTATGGTCAGGTGAGGACAGTAAGATGGCAGCAGCTGGCCCACTATGGTCAGGTGAGGACAGTAGGATGGCAGCAGCTGACCCACTATGGTCAGTTGAGGACAGTAGGATGGCAGCAGCTGGTCCCGCTAATGGTCAGGTGAGGACAGTAAGATAACAGCAGCTGGCCCACTATGGTCAGGTGAGGACAATAAGATGGCAGCAGCTGGCCCACTATGGTTAGGTGAGGACAGTAGGATGGCAGCAGCTGGCCCACTATGGTCAGGTGAGGACAGTAGGATGGCAGCAGCTGGCCCGATGGTCATGTGAGGACAGTAAGATGGCAGCAGCTGGCCCACTATGGTCAGGTGAGGACAGTAAGATGGCAGTAGCTGGCCCACTATGGTCAGGTGAGGACAGTAAGATGGCAGCAGCTGGCCCACTGTGGTCAGGTGAGGACAGTAAGATGGCAGCAGCTGGCCTACTATGGTCAGGTGAGGGCTGTAAGATGGCAGCAGCTGGTCCATTATGGTCAGGTGAGGACAGTAGGATGGCAGCAGCTGGCCCGATGGTCAGGTGAGGACAGTAAGATGGCAGAAGCTGGCCCACTATGGTCAGGTGAGGACAGTAAGATGGCAGTAGCTGGCCCACTATGGTCAGGTGAGGACAGTAAGATGGCAGCAGCTGGCCCACTATGGTCAGGTGAGGACAGTAGGATGGCAGCAGCTGACCCACTATGGTCAGTTGAGGACAGTAGGATGGCAGCAGCTGGTCCGCTATGGTCAGGTGAGGACAGTAACATGACAGCAGCTGGCCCACTATGGTCAGGTGAGGACAATAAGATGCAGCAGCTGGCCCACTATGGTCAGGTGAGGACAGTAGGATGGCAGCAGCTGGCCCACTATGGTCAGGTGAGGACAGTAGGATGGAAGCAGCTGGTCCGCTATGGTCAGGTGAGGACAGTAACATGACAGCAGCTGGCCCACTATGGTCAGGTGAGGACAATAAGATGGCAGCAGCTGGCCCACTATGGTCAGGTGAGGACAGTAGGATGGCAGCAGCTGGCCCATTATGGTCAGGTGAGGACAGTAAGATGGCAGCAGCTGGCCCACTGTGGTCAGGTGAGGACAGTAAGATGGCAGCAGCTGGCCTACTATGGTCAGGTGAGGACAGAAAGATGGCAGCAGCTGGCCCACTATGGTCAGGTGAGGACAGTAAGATGGCAGAAGCTGGCCCACTGTGGTCAGGTGAGGACAGTAAGATGGCAGCAGCTGGCCCACTATGGTCAGGTGAGGACAATAAGATGGCAGCAGCTGGCCCACTACGGTTAGGTGAGGACAGTAGGATGGCAGCAGCTGGCCCACTATGGTAAGGTGAGGACAGTAGGATGGCAGCAGCTGGCCCGATGGTCAGGTGAGGACAGTAAGGTGGCAGCAGCTGGCCCACTGTGGTCAGGTGAGGACAGTAAGATGGCAGCAGCTGGCCCACTATGGTCAGGTGAGGACAATAAGATGGCAGCAGCTGGCCCACTATGGTCAGGTGAGGACAGTAGGATGGCAGCAGCTGGTCCACTATGGTTAGGTGAGGACAGAAAGATGGCAGCAGCTGGCCCACTATGGTCAGGTGAGGACAGTAAGATGGCAGTAGCTGGCCCACTATGGTCAGGTGAGGACAGTAAGATGGCAGCAGCTGGCCCACTATGGTCAGGTGAGGACAGTAGGATGGCAGCAGCTGACCCACTATGGTCAGTTGAGGACAGTAGGACGGCAGCAGCTGGTCCGCTATGGTCAGGTGAGGACAGTAAGATGACAGCAGCTGGCCCACTATGGTCAGGTGAGGACAATAAGATGGCAGCAGCTGGCCCACTATGGTCAGGTGAGGACAGTAGGATGGCAGCAGCTGGCCCACTATGGTCAGGTGAGGACAGTAAGATGGCAGCAGCTGGCCCACTGTGGTCAGGTGAGGACAGTAAGATGGCAGCAGCTGGCCTACTATGGTCAGGTGAGGGCTGTAAGATGGCAGCAGCTGGTCCATTATGGTCAGGTGAGGACAGTAGGATGGCAGCAGCTGGCTCACTATGGTCAGGTGAGGACAGTAAGATGGCAGTAGCTGGCCCACTATGGTCATGTGAGGACAATAAGATGGCAGCAGCTGGCCCACTATGGTCAGGTGAGGACAGTAGGATGGCAGCAGCTGGCCCACTATGGTCAGGTTAGGACAGTAGGATGGCAGCAGCTGGCCTACTATGGTCAGGTGAGGACTGTAAGATGGCAGCAGCTGGTCTACTATGGTCAAGTGAGGACAGTAAGATGGCAGCAGCTGGCCCACTATGGTCAGGTGAGGACAGTAAGATGGCAGCAGCTGGCCCACTATGGTCATGTGAGGACAGTAAGATGGCAGCAGCTTTCCCACTATGGTCAGGTGAGGACAGTAGGATGGCAGCAGCTGGCCCACTATGGTCAGGTGAGGATAGTAGGATGGCAGCAGCTGGTCCACTATGGTCATGTGAGGACAGTAAGATGGCAGCAGCTTTCCCACTATGGTCAGGTGAGGACAGTAGGATGGCAGCAGCTGGCCCACTGTGGTCAGGTGAGGAGAGTAAGATGGCAGCAGCTGGCCTACTATGGTCAGGTGAGAGCAGTAAGATGGCAGCAGCTGGTCCACTATGGTCAGGTGAGGACAGTAGGATGGCAGCAGCTGGCTCACTATCTTCAGGTGAGGACAGTAGGATGGCAGCAGCTGACCCACTATGGTCAGGTGAGGATAGTAGGATGGCAGCAGCTGGTCCACTATGGTCAGGTGAGGACAGTAAGAGGGCAGCACCTGGCCCACTATGGTCAGGTGAGGACAGTAGGATGGCAGCAGCTGGTCCACTATGGTCAGGTGAGGACAGTAAGATGGCAGCAGCTGGCCCACTATGGTCATGTGAGGACAGTAAGATTGCAGCAGCTGGCCCACTATGGTCAGGTGAGGACAGTACGATGGCAGCAGCTGGCCCACTATGGTCAGGTGAGGACAGTAAGAGGGCAGCAACTGGCCCACTATGGTCAGGTGAGGACAGAAAGATGGCAGCAGCTGGCCTACTATGGTCAGGTGAGGACAGTAGGAAGGCAGCAGCTGGCCCACTATGGTCAGGTGAGGACAGTAAGATGGCAGCAGCTGGCCCACTATGGTCAGGTGAGGACAGTAGGAGGGCAGCAGCTGGTCCACTATGGTCAGGTGAGGACAGTAACATGGCCGCAGCTGGCCCACCATGGTCAGGTGAGGAGAGTAATATGGCAGCTGCTGGCCCACTATGGTCAGGTGAGGACAGTAGGATGGCAGCAGCTGGTCCACTATGGTCAGGTGAGGACAGTAAGAGGGCAGCAGCTGGCCCACTATGATCAGGTGAGGACAGAAAGATGGCAGCAGCTGGCCCACCGTGGTCAGGTGAGGACAATAGGATGGCAGCAGCTGGCCCACTATGGTCAGGTGAGGACAGTAAGATGGCAGCAGCTGGCCCACTATGGTCAGGTGAGGACAGTAGGATGGCAGCAGCTGGTCCACTATGGTTAGGTGAGGACAGTAACATGGCCGCAGCTGGCCCACTATGGTCAGGTGAGGAGAGTAATATGGCAGCAGCTGGCCCACTATTGTCAGGTGAGGACAGTGAGATGGCAGCAGCTGGCCCACTGTGGTCAGGTGAGGAGAGTAAGATGGCAGCAGCTGGCCTACTATGGTCAGGTGAGAGCAGTAAGATGGCAGCAGCTGGTCCACTATGGTCAGGTGAGGACAGTTGGATGGCAGCAGCTGGCTCACTATGGTCAGGTGAGGACAGTAGGATGGCAGCAGCTGACCCACTATGGTCAGGTGAGGACAGTAGGATGGCAGCAGCTGGTTTACTATGGTCAGGTGAGGACAGTAAGATGTCAACAGCTGGCCCACTATGGTCAGGTGAGGATAGTAAGATGGCAGCAGCTGGCCCACTATGGTCAGGTGAGGACAGTAGAATGGCAGCAGCTATCCCACTATGGTCAGGTGACGACAGTAAGATGGCAGCAGCTGGCCCACTGTGGTCAGGTGAGGACAGTAGGATGGCAGCAGCTGGCCTACTATGGTCAGGTGAGGGCTGTAAGATGGCAGCAGCTGGTCCACTATGGTTATGTGAGGACAGTAGGATGGCAGCAGCTGGCTCACTATGGTCAGGTGAGGACAGTAAGATGGCAGTAACTGGCCCACTATGGTCATGTGAGGACAGTAAGATGGCAGCAGCTGGCCCACTATGGTCAGGTGAGGACAGTAGGATGGCAGCAGCTTGCCCACTATGGTCAGTTGAGGACAGTAGGATGGCAGCAGCTGGCCCACTGTGGTCAGGTGAGGACAGTAGGATGGCAGCAGCTGGCCTACTATGGTCAGGTGAGGGCTGTAAGATGGCAGCAGCTGGTCTACTATGGTCAAGTGAGGACAGTAGAATGGCAGCAGCTGGCTCACTATTGTCAGGTGAGGACAGTAAGATGGCAGCAGCTGGCCCACTATGGTCATGTGAGGACAGTAAGATGGCAGCAGCTGGCCCACTATGGTCAGGTGAGGACAGTAGGATGGTAGCAGCTGGCCCACTAAGGCCAGGTTAGGACAGTAGGATGGCAGCAGCTGGTCCACTATGGTCAGGTGAGGACAGTAAGAGGGCAGCAGCTGGCCCACTATGGTCAGGTGAGGACAGAAAGATGGCAGCAGCTGGCCCACTATGGTCAGATGAGGACAGCAGGATGGCAGCAGCTGGCTCACTATGGTCAGGTGAGGACAGTAAGATGGCAGAAGCTGGCCCACTATGGTCAGGTGAGGACAGTAGGATGGCAGCAGGTGGTCCACTATGGTCAGGTGAGGACAGTAACCTTTCCGCAGCTGGCCCACTATGGTCAAGTGAGGAGAGTAAGATGGCAGCAGCTGGCCCACTATGGTCAGGTGAGGACAGTAGGATGGCAGCAGCTGGTCCACTATGGTCAGGCGAGGACAGTAGGATGGCAGCAGCTGGTCCACTATGGTCAGGTGAGGACAGTAAGAGGGCAACAGCTGGCCCACTTTGGTCAGGTGAGGACAGAAAGATGGCAGCAGCTGGCCCACTGGGGTCAGGTGAGGACAGTAGGATGGCAGCAGCTGGCCCACTATGGTCAGGTGAGGACAGTACGATGGCAGCAGCTGGCCCACTATGGTCAGGTGAGGACAGTAGGATGGCAGCAACTGGACCACTATGGTTAGGTGAGGACAGTAACATGGCCGCAGCTGGCCCACTATGGTCAGGTGAGGAGAGTAAGATGGCAGCAGCTGGCCCACTATGGTCAGGTGAGGACAGTAAGATGGCAGCAGCTGGTCCACTATGGTCAGGTGAGGACAGTAGGATGGCAGCAGCTGGCTCACTATGGACAGGTGAGGACAGTAAGATGGCAGCAGCTGGCCCACTATGGTCAGGTGAGGACAGTAAGATGGCAGCAGCTGGCCCACTATGGTCAGGTGAGGAGAGTAAGATGGCAGCAGCTGGCCCACTATGGTGAGGTGAGGAGAGTAAGATGTCAGCAGCTGCCCACTATGGTGCAGGGAAGAGTAAGATGGCAGTAGCTGGCCCACTATGGTCATGTGAGGACAGTAAGATGGCAGCAGCTGGCCCACTATGGTTAGGTGAGGACAGTAGGATGGCAGCAGCTGGCCCACTATGGTCAGGTGAGGACAGTAAGATGGCAGCAGCTGGCCCTCTATGGTCATGTGAGAACAGTAAGATGGCAGCAGCTGGCCCACTATGGTCAGGTGAGAACAGTAGGATGGCAGCAGCTGGCGCACTATGGTCAGGTGAGAACAGTAGGATGGCAGCAGCTGGTCCACTATGGTCAGTCTAGCTCCATAGAAATGTTCTCTCAATGAGGTGAGATAGTCTTCTCGCCAAATTTTCTCCCAACGTTCAATCACTTTATTAAGGTGTTTGAATTTACGTCTGAGTTGCTCAGGTTCGAAATAAGTAGGATCCTCTATGATTTCTTTATCATTCATGGGAGGAACAGGTTCGAGCCTTCTGCCATGGAGTAAATGAGATGGACTTAACACTTCTAAATTGTCCAGATCATCGGTAACATAAGTTAGAGGTCTGTTGTTGACTCTATTTTCTATTTCAGTCACAACTGTACGGAATTCTTCTAAGTCTATTCTCTGACTATGAAGAGTCTTCCTTAAACAACGTTTTACAATGCCGATCATTCTTTCATAAAATCCGCCGTGCCATGGAGATTTAGGAGGAATGTATCTCCAACGACATCTGCGTTGATTCAGCATCTGTTGTACTTCTGGTTGATCAAAGATCTTGCTTATATAAGCAGCACCAGCAACAAAGTTCGTTGCATTATCTGAAATCATCAGTCTGGGACATGCCCTTCTGGCTGCAAACCTTCTGAATAATTTGATAAAAGTTTCAGCAGACATGTCAGTGGCTACTTCTAGATGTACTGCTCTAGTTGTAGCACAAGTGAACAAACAGATGTACACCTTGATAGGAACTTTGTCAACTGTTTTGGTTAAAATTATTGGTCCAGTGTAATCTACACCTGTCACCTCAAATGGAGTGATATGACAAACTCTTTCAGAGGGATATGAGGTGGACCTGGATACTGACATACTCGCATATCTAGTGACGAATTTAAAATT
>NC_069406.1:86028146-86064245 GCF_026875155.1 Cherax quadricarinatus | reverse complement strand
CAGCGGCTCACTAATACAAGGAATTCTTCAACACTTGTCCAGTCTTTGGACAAAGACCTACTTACACTAGTTAATGGTTACACTGTGATCCCGCCTCCTCCTGCTTCCACTCACCTGACTACAGTACATAAGCCACTTCTCCGGCCATGTGCTGTACTTTCTACAAGAGTGATGGACTGAACACATCGATTCTAGGCTGAGGGACTGATTACCTCAAACTCCTCCTCTCCTTACCCTTCTCTGCTTTGTATTGGGCTGATGAAGCCACTGTGTGGCGAAACGTTTCCTTAATTAACAAAAATTCCCATATGTTGCATAAATGTCTCAAACTTCAACTTGTCGGTTTTCTAACAATTTATCACATCTTTTTTTGTTACCTGGCTCGATATTTTCTATTTCTCTAGCCAGTGCCTCCTTCAGTGTTCCAGACAGACTGGCACCTTGGAGCAGCTCTGTGATTCTTCGCTTTCGCCAGTAGAGGCGCATTCTCTCTCATTTTAGTTTACATTTCTTCTTTTTTCTTAGAGTATTGTGCCTTGAGCATACCTTATGTGCCACAGTTAATTCTTTCTAGGCAAAAGTTGGGATTCATGTTGTTTAGGATATCTTCCCAGCGAGTTTGATCCAACTGGATCTTTTCGTTATTGAAGCTGAATTTGATGAAGGCTCCCTCATAACTAATCTCATTTTACTGGACAGAACCCCTGTACATACATGTTTATACCTCGATTATGTTGAGAAAGACGTGCCAAGTATGGTCCAGTAGGCCTGCTGCAGTGTTCCTCCTTTCTTATGTTTCAACAATTTACAATATGTGCTGAACAAGTTACTCTGGTTATGAACAATTTACAGTTCATTGAACTTCATTAATGTTAAGTTTAATAGAGAATTTAATGATTTTCATGACATGGAAATAAGAGCTCCCAGAAATAATTTCTGGAGCCACAAGGAACAACCTTCGAGTGTAGGTGGGAGGGAGAACCCAGTAAAACCCCAACCACCTACGCTGGTTGTACCGCCTGCAGCGCCAACTATAACCCCATTTGCCTTCCCTGCAGGGGCTGGCGTCCCTGCAGGGGCTAGTCTGCTTGCAAGGGCCTGCCTGCGTGCAGGACAACATGAAGAGGCAACGTCACCACAATCCACAGCGTTACCTGGAGATGTTGACTCACCTGTAACATCTGGAGATGCTGACTCATCTGTTATACCTGAAGATGCTGATTTATCTGTAACACCTGGAGATGCTGATTTATCTGTAACACCTGGAGATGCTGACTCGCCTGTAACACTTGGAGATGCTGTCTCACCTGTAGTACCTGGAGATGCTGGCGCACCTGTAACACCTGGAGATGCTGGCGCACCTGTAACACCTGGAGATGCTGACTCACCTGTAACACCTGGAGATGCTGACTCACCTGTAACACCTGGAGATGCTGACTCACCTGTAACACCTGGAGATGCTGGCGCACCTGTAACACCTGGAGATGCTGACTCACCTGTAACACCTGGAGATGCTGACTCACCTGTAACACCTGGAGATGCTGACTCACCTGTAACACCTGGAGATGCTGACTCGCCTGTAACACTTGGAGATGCTGTCTCACCTGTAGTACCTGGAGATGCTGACTCACCTGTAACACCTGGAGATGCTGACTCACCTGTAGTACCTGGAGATGCTGACTCACCTGTAACACCTGGAGATGCTGACTCACCTGTAACACCTGGAGATGCTGACTCACCTGTAACACCTGGAGATGCTGACTCACCTGTAACACCTGGAGATGCTGACTCACCTGTAACACCTGGAGATGCTGACTCACCTGTAACACCTGGAGATGCTGACTCACCTGTAACACCTGGAGATACTGTCTCACCTGTAGTACCTGGAGATGCTGACTCACCTGTAACACCTAGAGATGCTGACTCACCTGTAACACCTGGAGATGCTGACTCACCTGTAACACCTGGAGATGCTGACTCACCTGTAACACCTGGAGATGCTGACTCACCTGTAACACCTGGAGATGCTGACTCACCTGTAACACCTAGAGATGCTGACTCACCTGTAACACCTGGAGATGCTGACTCACCTGTAACACCTGGAGATGCTGACTCACCTGTAACACCTGGAGATGCTGACTCACCTGTAACACCTAGAGATGCTGGCCTGGATAAATGGACATGCAATGATGCTTCACTTGTAGAATTAAGCCAAGATGACCCATCTCCCACACCACCACCTGGGAAGGTGGCTCCACAGCAGATACAATCACCACCAGCTGCACCACCACCACCTGGGATCCTGCTGGTGGGCAAGTGCAAGATAAGGGAGACAGGCAACGCTACCACTCTGGCTCGACTCTGGTGAGTGAAGTTACAGGTCAGTATAAAGCGTATTAAATTCTCTGAGAGACATTGACCACATGTTCAACACTTCATAAAAAACAGTATAATACCATTATAAATAGAAAAAACTTTCCCACTTTATGTACGTAAGTAAACAAGAAAAGTTGAAGTAGGAATGTACTCAAAATACAATAGCATTCAGAGTATCACGGTACTCAAAGTACCATAATGCTCAAAGTACCATAATAAATAAAGTATCATTGCACTCAAAGTACCCTGGTACTCAAAATACAACGGTACTCAGTGCTAACTGCAAGACAAACACAAAATGACTGTGGTGTAAAGATTACCTCGCTAGCTGGTATGGATGTAAAGCAACCATGAAGCTACCATGAATCTACCTTGATTTTGTCATAAAGCAACCATGACGCTACCATGAATCTACCTTGATACTGTCATAAAGCAACCATGACGCTACCATGAATCTACCTTGATACTGTCATAAAGCAACCATGAAGCTACCATGAATCTACCTTGATTTTGTCATAAAGCAACCATGACGCTACCATGAATCTACCTTGATACTGTCATAAAGCAACCATGACGCTACCATGAATCTACCTTGATACTGTCATAAAGCAACCATGAAGCTACCATGAATCTACCTTGATTTTGTCATAAAGCAACCATGAAGCTACCATGAATCTACCTTGATTTTGTCATAAAGCAACCATGAAGCTACCATGAATCTACCTTGATTTTGTCATAAAGCAACCATGAAGCTACCATGAATCTACCTTGATACTGTCATAAAGCAACCATGAAGCTACCATGAATCTACCTTGATTTTGTCATAAAGCAACCATGAAGCTACCATAAATCTACCTTGATTTTGTCATAAAGCAACCATGACGCTACCATAAATCTACCTTGATTTTGTCATAAAGCAACCATGACGCTACCATAAATCTACCTTGATTTTGTCATAAAGCAACCATGACGCTACCATAAATCTACCTTGATTTTGTCATAAAGCAACCATGACGCTACCATAAATCTACCTTGATTTTGTCATAAAGCAACCATGACGCTACCATGAATCTACCTTGATTTTGTCATAAAGCAACCATGAAGCTACCATAAATCTACCTTGATTTTGTCATAAAGCAACCATGACGCTACCATAAATCTACCTTGATTTTGTCATAAAGCAACCATGACGCTACCATGAATCTACCTTGATACTGTTATAAAGCAACCATGACGCTACCATAAATCTACCTTGATTTTGTCATAAAGCAACCATGACGCTACCATAAATCTACCTTGATTTTGTCATAAAGCAACCATGACGCTACCATAAATCTACCTTGATTTTGTCATAAAGCAACCATGACGCTACCATAAATCTACCTTGATTTTGTCATAAAGCAACCATGACGCTACCATGAATCTACCTTGATTTTGTCATAAAGCAACCATGAAGCTACCATAAATCTACCTTGATTTTGTCATAAAGCAACCATGACGCTACCATAAATCTACCTTGATTTTGTCATAAAGCAACCATGACGCTACCATGAATCTACCTTGATTTTGTCATAAAGCAACCATGAAGCTACCATGAATCTACCTTGATACTGTCATAAAGCAACCATGAAGCTACCATGAATCTACCTTGATTTTGTCATAAAGCAACCATGACGCTACCATGAATCTACCTTGATACTGTCATAAAGCAACCATGAAGCTACCATGAATCTACCTTGATACTGTCATAAAGCAACCATGAAGCTACCATGAATCTACCTTGATTTTGTCATAAAGCAACCATGAAGCTACCATGAATCTACCTTGATTTTGTCATAAAGCAACCATGACGCTACCATGAATCTACCTTGATACTGTCATAAAGCAACCATGAAGCTTCCATAAATCTACCTTGATACTGTCATAAAGCAACCATGAAGCTACCATGAATCTACCTTGATTTTGTCATAAAGCAACCATGAAGCTACCATGAATCTACCTTGATTTTGTCATAAAGCAACCATGACGCTACCATGAATCTACCTTGATACTGTCATAAAGCAACCATGAAGCTACCATGAATCTACCTTGATACTGTCATAAAGCAACCATGAAGCTACCATAAATCTACCTTGATACTGTCATAAAGCAACCATGAAGCTACCATAAATCTACCTTGATACTGTCATAAAGTAACCATGAAGCTACCATAAATCTACCTTGATACTGTCATAAAGTAACCATGACGCTACCATAAAAATTATGGGGTTACTATGAGCTTACCATGACACTATGAAGCTATTACCATGATGCCACCATGAAATTACTATAACTACCACAAAGTTACCATGATAGCACCATGACACCACAACACTACACTAAAGTTACCATTAAATTACCTAACATCTTTTAGTGCCACTAACTTCTTCTTTCCATTTACGTTTATAATTTCTCAAATAATGAAGTATTATATTTTTTAAATATTTATTTTAATAAATATATCAATAAATGTAAACTATGAAAGCCGCTAAAAATTAAATCAACGAGAAAACAGAGAAAATTTTTTGAGTATATCACTGAGTGAATTAAAGAGAACATTTAAAGCAGTAAAGATATTTAAATGTAAGTCATAATAATAATAATAATAATAATAATAATAATAATAATAATAATAATAATAATAATAATAATAATAATAATAATAATGGACCAGTAGGCCTGCTGCAGTGTTCCTTCTTTCTTATGTTCTTATGTAATTGTTGGCTTTATGCTTGGCAGTCACCAGGTGGAAGTTTTGGGGTGGGTGGGCGTGACCCTTGACCCGGATGACCTGACTCAGCTGACCTCGCTGCAACACCTGGTCAGGTCACACAACATAGTGGCAGTAGTGGGTCTTCACGCTTTCCGCTCTGCTCGTATCCTGCTGACCTGCCAGGTAGGTGTGTATCCTGCTGACCTGCCAGGTAGGTGTGTATCCTGCTGACCTGCCAGGTAGGTGTGTATCCTGCTGACCTGCCAGGTAGGTGTGTATCCTGTTGACCTGCCAGGTAGTGTGTATCTTGCTGGCCTGCAATGTAGGTGCGTATCCTGCTGACCTCCCATGTAGGTGTGTATCTTGCTGGCCTGCAAGGTAGGTGCGTATCCTGTTGACCTGCCAGGTAGGTGTGTATCTTGCTGGCCTGCAAGGTAGGTGCGTATCCTGCTGACCTGCCAGGTAGGTGTGTATCTTGCTGGCCTGCAAGGTAGGTGTGTATCCTGCTGGCCTGCCAGGTAGGTGTGTATCCTGCTGGCCTGCGAGGTAGGTGTGTATCCTGCTGGCCTGCAAGATAGGTGTGTATCCTGCTGGTCTGCAAGGTAGGTGTGTATCCTGCGGGTCTGCGAGGTAGGTGTGTATCCTGCTGACCTGCCAGGTAGTAGTGTATCCTGCTGACCTGCAAGGTAGGTGTGTATCCTGCTGACCTGCCAGGTAGGTGTGTATTCTGCTGGCCTGCAAGGTAGGTGTGTATCCTGCTGGCCTGCGAGGTAGGTGAGTATCCTGCTGGCCTGCCAGGTAGGTGTGTATCCTGCTGGCCTGCCAGGTAGGTGTGTATCCTGCTGACCTGCCAGGTAGGTGTGTATCCTGCTGGCCTGCAAGGTAGGTGTGTATCCTGCTGGCCTGCCAGGTAGGTGTGTATCCTGCTGGCCTGCAAGTTAGGTGAGTATCCTGCTGGCCTGCAAGGTAGGTGTGTATCCTGCTGGCCTGCCAGGTAGGTGTGTATCCTGCTGGCCTGCAAGGTAGGTGTGTATCCTGCTGGCCTGCCAGGTAGGTGTGTATCCTGCTGGCCTGCAAGATAGGTGTGTATCCTGCTGGCCTGCAAGGTAGGTGTGTATCCTGCGGGTCTGCGAGGTAGGTGTGTATCCTGCTGACCTGCCAGGTAGGTGTGTATCCTGCTGACCTGCAAGGTAGGTGTGTATCCTGCTGACCTGCCAGGTAGGTGTGTATTCTGCTGGCCTGCAAGGTAGGTGTGTATCCTGCTGGCCTGCGAGGTAGGTGAGTATCCTGCTGGCCTGCCAGGTAGGTGTGTATCCTGCTGGCCTGCCAGGTAGGTGTGTATCCTGCTGACCTGCCAGGTAGGTGTGTATCCTGCTGGCCTGCAAGGTAGGTGTGTATCCTGCTGGCCTGCCAGGTAGGTGTGTATCCTGCTGGCCTGCAAGTTAGGTGAGTATCCTGCTGGCCTGCAAGGTAGGTGTGTATCCTGCTGGCCTGCCAGGTAGGTGTGTATCCTGCTGGCCTGCAAGGTAGGTGTGTATCCTGCTGGCCTGCAAGGTAGGTGTGTATCCTGTGGGCCTGCCAGGTAGGTGTGTATCCTGCTGACCTGCCACGTAGGTGTATATCCTGCTGACCTGCCAGGTAGGTGTGTATCCTGCTGACCTACCAGATAGGTGTGTACCCTGCTGGCCTGCAAGGTAGGTGTGTATCCTGCTGGCCTGCCACGTAGGTGTGTATCCTGCTGGCCTGCGAGGAAGTTGTGTATCCTGCTGGCCTGCCAGATAGGTGTGTATCCTGCTAGCCTGCCAGGTAGGTGTGTATCCTGCTAGCCTGCCAGGTAGGTGTGTATCCTGCTGGACGGGAAGTTAGGTGTGTATCTTGCTGGCCTGCCAGATAGGTGTGTATCCTGCTGGCCTGCGAGGAAGTTGTGTATCCTGCTGGCCTGCCAGGTAGGTGTGTATCCTGCTAGCCTGCCAGGTAGGTGTGCATCCTGCTGGCCTGCGAGGTAGGTGTGTATCCTGCTGGCCTGCCAGGTAGGTGTGTATCCTGCTGGCCTGCTAGGTAGGTGTGTATCCTGCTGGCCTGCGAGGTAGGTGTGTATCCTGCTAGCCTGCGAGGTAGTTGTGTATCCTGCTGGCCTGCAAGGTAGATATGTATCCTGCTGGCCTGCGAGGTAGTTGTGTATCCTGCTGGCCTGCCAGGTAGGTGTGTATCCTGCTGGCCTGCGAGGTAGTAGTGTATCCTGCTGGCCTGCCAGGTAGTAGTGTATCCTGCTGGCCTGCCAGGTAGTAGTGTATCCTGCTGGCCTGCGAGGTAGTAGTGTATCCTGCTGGCCTGCCAGGTAGTAGTGTATCCTGCTGGCCTGCCAGGTAGTAGTGTATCCTGCTGGCCTGCGAGGTAGGTGTGTATCCTGCTGGCCTGCGAGTTAGTTGTGTTGGTGACACCTTCGCCTGTATAGGGAGTGCCTTTCTCTTTCTAGTTTATATCTCCTACTTTTCCTTAAAGGAATATGCCTGGAGCATACCTCAATTGCCTCAGAGTTCATTATATATATTATATATATATATATATATATATATATATATATATATATGTCGTGCCGAATAGGCAGAACTTGCTATCTTGGCTTAAATAGCAACGTTCATCTTGCCATATAGGACAAGTTAAAATTTGTGTATGCAATAATTTCGCCAAAATCATTCTGAAACTAAAGAAAAAAATATATTTCACTGTGTTTGTTTAGTATTAAATTACTATAAACAAATCTAAAATATATTTAGTTGGGTTAGGCTAAAATAAACTGTTCTTGTTATAATAAGGTTAGGTAAGTTTTCTAAGATTCTTTTGGTACAAAATAAAAAATTTTTACATTAGCATTAATGAAAAAAATATCTTTAAACGTATAAGAGAAAATTTGAAAACGGACTTAATTTTAAATGAGTTCTTGCTAATTAGCCAGTTTTACATATTCGGCACGACATATATATATATATTATATATATATATATTATATATATATATATATATATATATATATATATATATATACATATATATATATGTATATATATATATATATATATATTATATATATATATATATATATATATATATTTTATATATATATATATATATATATATATATATGTCGTGCCGAATAGACAGAACTTGAGATCTTGGCTTAAATAGCAACGTTCATCTTGCCATATAGGACAAGTGAAAATTTGTGAATGCGATAATTTCTCCAAAATCATTCTGAACCTAACGAAAAATATATATTTCACTGTGTTTGTTTAGTATTAAATTATTGTAAACAAATCTAAAATATATTTAGTTGGGTTAGGCTAAAATAAACTATTCTTCTTATAATAAGGTTAGGTAAGTTTTCTAAGATTCTTTTGGAGCAAAATTAATTTTTTTTACAGTAACATTAATGAAAAAAATATATCTTTAAACGTATAAGAGAAAATTTTCGAAAGGACTTAATTTTAAATGAGTTCTTGCTAATTGATCAGTTTTACATATTCGGCACGAGACATATATATATATATATATATATATATATATATATATATATATATATATATATATATGCAAACACTGAACTCTGGCTGAAGGAGACTCGAACCTACGAACCTTGGAACAAGGTACGCAGTGCTATACCAATCTCACCACACTGGACCAATACCTTGGCGTCCAACTTGCGCTAGACTTTGATCCAAGGCAGCCAGCTTTCAGGGAGAAGGCTTACAGCTTTTCATCTCATCCCCTGCATGCATCAGCCTTACTAGAGATTTTAACAATGCAAGGAATTCGCAAGAGCAGGCGAAATATACACAAACACTGATCTCTGGCTGAAGGAGACTCGAACCTGTGGTGAGAATGGTAATGCGCTGCGTACCTTGTTCCAAGGTTCGTAGGTTCGAGTCTCCTTCATCCAGAGATCAGTGTTTATGTATATATCGCCTGCTCTTGCGAATTCCTTGTATATATATATATATATATATATATATATATATATATATTATATATTATATATATATATATATATATATATATATATATATATATTATTGTGACCACGAACGAGTGGTATTGATCAATAACAACACTGCACAAGCCAAGGATTCAGTTTGCCACCATTAAAGGCACAGCCTCATCAATACGGCCACTTGATACTGGAGTTCCGCAGGGAAGTGTCCTTGGACCCCTGCTCTTCCTCATTTACATCAGTGTTCTTCCAAACATATCCCAACACCTGAAACCCATTCTCTTTGCTGACGACGCGACTTACGTCATCTCCCACCCTAATCTTGCCACCCTCAACACCATTGCTGGCAAAACCTACTATATTATGTTTGGTAGCAGAGCAGGTGTTGCGCAACTTAACATTAAGACCAACAACACTCTAATTGCCAGACATAATGAGGGCAAATTCCTTGGCCTATACCTCGACAACAACCTAAATTTCAGCACCCATATCCAACATATAACAAAAACAGTATCCAAAACGGTGGTGATCCTCTCCAAGACACGATACTACGTACCGCAAACTGCCCTTCTCACACTATACCATTCACCTATATATCCATACCTCACCTATGCTATCTGTGCTTGGGGTTCAACTGCAGCAACACACCTAAAGCCAATAATAACCCAACAAAAAGCCGCAGTAAGAATAATCACTAAATCCCATCCCTGGCAACACCTCCCTCCCCCAACTCTTCATAGATCTAAACTTACTCCCTGTTCAGAACATCCACACTTACTACTGTACAATCTATATCTACAGGACCTTAAATTGCAATATTAACCTTGACCTAAAACACTTTCTTGATAGTTGTGACAGGATCCACAGGCACAACACCAGACACAAACATCTCTATGACATTCCCCGTGTTCGACTAAACCTTTACAAAAAATTCAATGTATTTCAAAGGACCTAAAATCTGGAACACCCTACCTGAAAACTCTAGAACTGCAGACACATTCATCACTTTCAAAACTACAGATAGAAAACATCTTATCTCCCTGATCCACCCCGACAACTAACTACATGATAACCACCTGGTGGTTCAAAATTACACTCACTCACCCACTGACTATAAACCCAAAAATATTAATCTTAATCTTAAAATAATAAATCCTAACTAGTCATAAGCTTGCCTATGTTACTCAAATATAGACACTTCGTATTGTGCCAAAACAAAAGCATTCACATTGCTAAACTCAAAATTATGATGTAGTCACTTAGCCTTAATAATATAATCTGTAAGGACTTAATGTTAAGAATTAATAATATAATATCTTTATTTACTACTAGTACATGTACAAGGTATACAGTCCTAGCTGACAACAATGACATACTACTATATAGAAAGTCCCTTGTTATGCTCCGCATTTCGGGCAAATTAGGTCAGTGTCCAGGGATGCGACCCACACCAGTCGACTAACACCCAGGTACCCATTTTGCTAGTAAGTAAGTAAGTAAGTTTATTCAGGTATACACAAATACAGTTACATAGAATTATCATACATAGCAGCATATGTGTAGAGAACCTAGGATAACCCAAAAAAGTCAGACAGAGTGACTTATTTCCATTGGGGTCACATAGACAACAGGTGGAAAGAAACACGTTCAATGTTTCTACTCTGGCTGGGAATCGAACCCAGACCCTCACCGTGTGAAGCGAGAACGTTAACCACCGAAATGCCTAGCCATTCTAGGTGTCCTAGTGGCCCCCTCTGTAATTAGTATTTTATAACATGTAAACCACACAATACCCAAAACCTGTAAACCCCACATTGTAACCATTATAGAGAATAAGCTTGAATTGAATTGAATTCAATTGAAAAAGTGCTGCCTTGGCCTGCCTCATGGTGGGGGAAAACACATGACGCCCTTATCCACTGAACCATACGATCCGAGTAGGGCATCCAGCGGAACTGGATGTTGTACTCCCTACCCAAGGACACACGATGGTGTGGATGACTCTAGGCTAATTTCATTCTAGTCCCTGTTTGGTGTACTAGTTCAACGAGCAGTATTTTATATTAATTTGACCACGAACGAGTGGTATTGATCAATAACAACACTGCACTAGCCAAGGACTAGCAGGCCAAAGCAGCATGGGTTCGAGTCCTTGGTAAGTGCAGTGTTGTTATTGATTATATATATATATATATATATATATATATATATATATATATATATATATATATATATATATATATATATATATATATATATATATATATATATAGGCAGAACTTGCGATCTTGGCTTAAATAGCAACGCTCATCTTGCCATATAAGACAAGTGAAAATTTGTGTATGCAATACTTTCGCCAAAATCATTCTGAACCTAACGAAAAAAAAATATATTTCACTGTGTTTGTTTAGTATTAAATTACTGTAAACAAATCTAAAATATATTTAGTTGGGTTAGGCTAAAATAAATTATTCTTGTTATAATAAGGTTAGGTAAGTTTTCTAAGATTCTTTTGGAGCAAAATTAAAATTTTTTACATTAACATTAATGAAAAAAATATATCTTTAAACGTATAAGAGAAAATTTCAGAAAGGACTTAATTTTAAATGAGTTCTTGCTAATTGACCAGTTTTACATATTCGGCACGACATATATATATATATATATATATATATATATATATATATATATATATATATATATATATATATATATATATATATATATATATATATATATATATATACACACAAAGCGACTAAAATGCCGGGAGCAAGGGGCTAGTAACCCCTTCTCTTGTATAAATTAGTAAATTTAAAAAGAGGAACTTTCGTTTTTCTTTTTGGGCCACCCTGCCTCGGTGGGATACGGCCGGTGCGTTGAAAGAAGATATATATATATATATATATATATATATATATATATATATATATATATATATATTATATATATGTCGTGCCGAATATGTAAAACTGGTCAATCAGCAAGAACTCATTTAAAATTAAGTTCTTTTTAAAATTTTGTCTTATACGTTTAAAGATATATTTTTTTTTATTAATGTTAATGTAAAAATTTTTGATTTTGCATCAAAAGAATCTTAGAAAACTTACCTAACCTTATTATAACAAGAACAATTTATTTTAGCCTAACCCAACCAAATATATTTTAGATTTGTTTACAATAATTTAATATATATATATATATATATATATATATATATATATATATATATATATATATATATATATATATATATATATATATAATATATATATTATATTCATATATACATATATGTATAGGTAGTAGGTTGGTAGACAGCAACCGCCCAGGGAGGTACTACCGTCCTGTCAAGTGAGTGTAAAACGGAAACCTGTAATTGTTTAACATGATGGTAGGATTGCTGGTGTCTTTTATCTGTCTCATAAACATGCAAGATTTCAGGTACGTCTTGCTACTTCTACTTACACTTAGGTCACACTACACATACATGAACAAGCATATATATATATTTATATATATATATATTATATATATATATATATATATATATATATATATATATATATATATATATATATATATATATATATATATATATATATATATATATATATATATATATGTACACCCCTCTGGGCTTTCTTCTATTTTCTTACTAGTTCTTGTTCTTGTTTATTTCCTGTTATCTCCATGGGTAAGTGGAACAGAATTCTTCCTCTGTAAGCCATGCGTGTTGTAAGAAGCGACTAAAATGCCGGGAGCAAGGGGCTAGTAACCCCTTCTCTTGTATAAATTAGTAAATTTAAAAAGAGGAACTTTCGTTTTTCCTTTTGGGCCACCCTGCCTCGGTGGGATACGGCCGGTGCGTTGAAAGAAGATATATATATATATATATATATATATATATATATAATATATATATATATATATATATATATATATATATATATATATATATATATATATATATATATATATATCGTGCCGAATATGTAAAACTGGTCAATCAGCAAGAACTCATTTAAAATTAAGTTCTTTTTAAAATTTTGTCTTATACGTTTAAAGATATATTTTTTTTATTAATGTTAATGTAAAAATTTTTGATTTTGCATCAAAAGAATCTTAGAAAACTTACCTAACCTTATTATAACAAGAACAATTTATTTTAGCCTAACCCAACCAAATATATTTTAGATTTGTTTACAATAATTTAATACTAAACAAACACAGCGAAATATATTTTTTTCGTTAGGTTAAGTATGATTTTGGCGATATTATTGCATACACAAATTTTCGCCTGTCCTATATGGCAAGATGAGCGTTGCTATTTAAGCCAAGATCGCAAGTTCTGCCTATTCGGCACGACATATATATATATATATATATATATATACATGTATATATATATATATATATATATATATATATATATATATATATATATATATATACATATATAATAATATATATATATATATATATATATATATATATATATATTATATATATATTATATATATATATATATATATATATATATATATTATGCAAGGCAAGCCACTGGGGGTGGAAATCTTTAGTTCGAGTACTTTCACACTTCTGAATGCATCATCAGGAGCTATGCAATGTTGCAAGGCAACAACTGAAGGAGGTAGGGGAAATTTTCCTAGAGTAGCGAGGTGTTGGTTGTCACCTGCCGCAGCGTCTCTGAATGTGAGCCGACGGTTTGGTGCCACCTGTACAACCACCATTTCCCCCCCATATGGGGTAGGAGAGGGCCTCCGGGTTTCGAGAAGTCAAGGAATATGAAATTAGAAGATATAACAGCCAGCCCCTAGTTTTTTCTAGCCGTTTAGAACAGGCCATGTGACCTGAGAAAATACGTTTCAGAGTGGATAATATATATATGGATTCCTATTATTCTGTGTAACCTTTTTAATTGTTGTTTATGATTGTGTGCAATAGACTACTAAATAGCTATCGAGCTTGTATAACCCATAATTTGAGTTATATTCGGTATTCCTGTCATTTTTTCAAGAGAGAACATTCAATTATGTTTCTTTCTATGACAGAACTGTTTGGTACAATAATCTGGGCAGCATCCCTCCCCGGTTGGTGATTTCAGGAACTAAGGTGGTTAAAGATAGCGTTCGACTCCTGTGCTGTCCTGATTGAGTATTTATGATGGGCAATTCTGGTTTCCAGAACTTTACCTGTTTGACCAATAATGAGAGAGGACACTGAGTATATGGAAAATTAAAATTACCTGGATGAATCTCATTAGATACATACTAGTAATTTTATAAAAGTGACAAAGATAATTATTATCAAGGTTACAGAGCCATGTAGGAATTTTAGGACATCCTAGGTCGCAAAAAAATGTCCTTCTTCGATACCTACTCCGCTCATATCTCCACAAGTCACTTTGGACCTATATTAATTTCAAATGAAATTTACATCACCAGGAATTCTGGTACAACATTAATATAAATATGTGGACTATGTCAAATTTAATAAATGGCTACATATACATGGAAGGAGAATTTATAGTAATAAGACTCACCAATTTGTCTGGAGATTACTTGGTGTGTCATACACAAACCTCCTGCCTAAAATATGAAGAAAATACTGTCCAAAATTTCAAAATATAGACCACTCAACTGGGGTAATTTTATCCTGTTTACATCTAATTATGGAGTCCTGTCCAGTCATCTAATTCTCACGTTCTGCAGGACTGCAAATCCAACAATTTTGGCTCCTATTTGACAGGTTTTAAACACAATTTAACCTCTAGAGCGACAAAAATTCTTCCGATTTCCATTAACTTTCTCTTGCCCAGTTCAAAAAACAATGGCAACCCCCCCTCCCCAGCGATGCTCACCACTCTCGCTGGTTCTTTATTTACAAATTAATTTTTATTAACTACAATATATTCCATCAATCTACATACAAAATACACTGTATTTTCGGAAAATATACAGTATTTTCCACACTGAGGCTGGGCGGAGTTCGTTGCTAAACGACTCAAATTACTCCTTCCTTTAGGTCAGGAGATGATTCCAGCCAGTTCTGGCTTGAGTGGCTGTTTTCCTAGTAGGTCTTACTACAATTTCATCTTCCTGCATCACTTGGTCAGCGTTATTTTCAATATCACTCGTGTCACTTTCCCTTAGATTTTCATTTACATTTGATTGAATGCCATTTAATTCCAAGGAAATCAATTTATCAATCGTGCATAAACTTTCTTGGCCACGACACAACACTTTGACATTCCGGACAATACCTTGTGCATCTGGGTACAATGTCAGTACTTTGCCCAGAGGCCACAATGTTCAATGCTGTTCAGTATCAATTAACACAATGTCACCTGGTTGAATGGTCTGTCAGTTTACTGCCTCTGTCACACCATAAAAGTGTTCACGTAGTGTAAGAAGATATTCCTTACACCACACATTAGACCAATGATCAATTACTTTATTTAACATTTTAAATTTATCACACAACACTGCCGCATCATTGTAATCTTTTGACAGGGGCAGCTTCCAATTTCCTTCCACATATTAGGTGAGGTGTTAATACATCTGCATCAGGTGTATCACTCATGTACGAGAGATGCCGATTATTTATCCGATTCTCCGCGTCCACCAACACCGCACGGAATTCTTCCAGATTAATTGTCTTGCTGTGTAGTACTTTACGGAGACACCTCTTCACTGTGCCTATCAGTCTTTCATACAGCCCCCCCCCCCTGCCAAGGGACTCTAGGAGTAATAAATTTCCAGGTACACCCTCGTTGGGTTAACAGAGATTGAACATCATTACTCTTATTTAATTCTATCAAGTGTTGAGCACCCACTACAAAATTAGTGGCATTATCCGAAATCATCAATCTCGGACAGGATCTCCTAGGTGCAAATTTTCGAAACAGCTGTATAAACTGTTCTGCAGACAAGTCCTGGGGCCATTTCTAAATGAACTGCCTGGGTAGCAGTACAAGGAACAAACACATCACTTTCAAGGGAAAACCCCAAATTGAAGTACTGTTAAAATGACTGGACCACTATAGTCTACACCTGTTACATCAAATGGTTTCACTAATTGTACATGCTTCTTTGACAATGGTTGAGGACCTGGGTACATATAGGATCTGGCATCCACACGGCGCCCATATTACACAAGTTTTAATCCCCCCTTTTTACATTTTGCCGTCCTTGGGGAAATCCAGAAAGTTTCCCTTAACATTCAAGGAAATCTTGTACTCCACCATGCTTTACATTTTTATGGGCATTTAAAACAATCAAATTTGTTAAATGATGAATTTTGTGCAGTAAGATAGGGTATTTAGCATAATCACCCAATTCAGCATTTTGTAACTACCTTTGCACCTAATTACATTATTCTCTAAATACAGCCCCAGTTTCTCCTGTTATGGAATCTTTCACAGTTTTTCTTTCCATCAATTAATTTAATCTCATTTCCATAGATTTTCTTCCTGTCCCCCTTTATCCAATATTCAAGAGGACGTGAAAACTTATATGAGATATTCATCTTGTTTAGAAATTTAAACACCAACTTACTTACAATGATTAGTTTGGGTAAAGAAGAATGCCTATTTATATCAATGGCTAAGAAGGACAAACTATTGGAGGGGTTGTCACAGTAATTTCAACGGAGTAATATACACCTTTTCGTACAGGCCAATTAGCTTTATTTACCAAACAGCTCGGTCCTTTAATCCATGATACAACATTTACGAATTTAGCATAAGGTAAACCTCGAGACAAGAAATCAGCTGGATTCTCCTCACCAGGTATATGATTAAATGTTAACATATTCTGACCCAAACATTATACCTCTCTTTCATTGATTAATTTCCCGCGACTCTGTTTTGTACGTACACAATTTTACTGTTTCCATTACAAATCCATTGTAAGGATACCTCATTATCAGACCAAATTAGGGTGTCGCTTATATTTATCTCCTGCAACTTATTTCTTATATAATTAGCTAATTTGACTCCTACATAAATGGCTGTTAATTCCAACTGAGGTAAGGTACGTGATTTAAGTGGAGACACTTTAGTCTTAGACATAAGAGAAATAACACTATTACATTGAAGGTAAGCAACTGCTCCATATGCCAATTTTGAATCATAAAAAATGTGGAGTATATTTTTCCCATCTGGATTGACCACCTGGCGTGGGGACTCCAACACTGGAATTTTTTCAATATCACCAATTAATTCATCCCACCTGTTGATGAATTCCTCAGGTAGAGTTTCATCCCAAGCACATTTAAGCTTCCATGCTTCTTGTATTAACAATTTCCCACTAAGCCTAGTGGATCAAAACATTTGGAAACTTCGGCAAGCAAAACTCTCTTAGTTAATTTATTGGGCATACTGTAATTATTAGGTTTTAACATTAACAAATCTCTCTCAGTATCCCAAGTTAATCCTAATACATTACTACATTTTGGTACTTAATCTCCAGGGTAATCTTTACTTATTTTGTCCTTTAATTTGGACGAATTACTATTCCATTCCCTCAGAGGCATATTTCCACTTTGCATTATTTTATTAGCCTCTCCATAAGTCATTAACAGTTCCTCTTCCAATGATGTCACACCCAGGAAATTGTCCACATAAAATTGTTTGCTCATTACTTTACTCAATGGACTTCCCATACGTTTAAGGTGTGTATTTATCGTTGCTTGAAGTAGGAATGGACTGGATGTAGCACCAAATAATATGTTCCTAAAGCGAAAGGTTTTCAGAGGGCTAAGTGGGTCACTAGGATTCTCAGGCCATAAGAAGCGGGTACAATCCCAGTCAGCCTCTTGTAAACCCACTCTTAGGAAAGCTTTACTTATGTCAATAACAAACAAAAAAGAAAAAGGCACAATACCATGACTGAAACGATACACAAATAACCCGCACATAGAAGAGAGGAGCTTACGACGACGTTTCGGTCCGACTTGAACCATTTACAAAGTCACACTAACCAGAAGTGGAGCAGGACGGCTATATATAGGCGTCCTACATAAGAACATAAGAACGAAGGAACACTGCAGAAGGCCTACTGGCCCATGCGAGGCAGGTCCAAGTCCCTACCGGCTTAAGCCAATGCACCCAACCTAGTAGGTCAGGTCACATTGACTTAAGGGAGGAACACGGCAACCGACCTGTTAGCACAAGCTATCAGGTCCAACTCACACCCACCCACATCTACTCATGTATTTATCCAACCTATTTTTAAAGCTACACAACGTTCTGGCCTCTATAACGGTACTTGGGAGTTTGTTCCACTCATCCACAACTCTATTACCAAACCCGTACTTCTATATCCCCCCTGAATCTGAATTTTTCAACTTAAAAACCCTTGCTGCGAGTCCTGTCTAGGCTAGATATTTTCAGACACTATTTACATCCCCCTTTTTTATTCCTGTCTTCCACTTATAAACCTCAACTTCTGGTAAGTGTGACTTTGTAAATGGTCCAAGTCGGACCGAAACGTCGTCGTAAGCTCCTCTCTTCTATGTGCGGGTTATTTGTGTTTACTTATATAGCCCTAAAAGGGGTAATTCTTCACCCTGAAATTTAAAAAGATATCTCCTAATTTTTCCGTCAATGACAGACCTGTCATCAAACAGTCATTTAAACTAGGTACATTTTTGTTACTCCTGGCACTACAATTAAACACAATCCTCAGAGGAGTGGTCTTAGAATCCTTCTTCACCCCGTGATGTGGCAAATAGTGACCATAAATTTTGGCTTGCTCAGGAAGTACCTCTTCTATAAATTTATTAATTAATTGTTCAGTAATTATTATCATTATAGGCAGTCAACAATTCTGGTTTTACTCGTTCGCGGAGCTGAGCCTTTAATGTCGAGAATAAGCTTGAATTGAATTGATCAATTGTAAAAAGTGCTGCCTTGCCTGCCTCATGGTGGGGGAAAACACATGACGCCCTTATCCACTGAACCATACGATCCGAGTAGGGCATCCAGCGAACTGGATGTTTGTACTCCCTACCCAGGACAACACGATGGCTGTGGATGGACTTAGGCTAATTTTCATTCTAGTCCCTGTTTGGTGTACTAGTTCAAAGAGCAGTATTTTATATTAATTTGACCACGATACGGTGGGTATATTGATCAATAACAACACTGCACTAGCCAAGGACTAGCAGGCCAAAGCAGCATGGGTTCGAAAGTCTTGGTAAGTGCAGTGTTGTTTATTGATTAATATATTATATATATATATATTATACTATATATATATATGATATATATATATATATATATATATATATATATTATATATATATATATAGGAGAACTTGCGCGATCTTGGCTTAAATAGGCAACGCCTCATCTGTTGCCATATAAGACAACGTGAAAATTTGTGTTGGCATACTTTCGCCAAAATCATTCTGACTAACGAACAAAAAATATATTTCACTGTGTTTGTTTAGTTTGAGTTATTAAACTTACTGATTAACAAATCTAAAATATATTTGTTGGGTTAGGCTAAATAAATTATTCTGTTATAATAAGGTTAGGTAAGTTTTCTAAGATTCTTTTGGAGCAAATTAAATTTTTTACATTACATAATGAAAAAAATATATCTTTAAACGTATAAGAGGAAAAAATTTCAGAAAAGGACTTAATTTTAATGGAGTTCTTGATAATGACCAGTTTTACATATTCGGCAGACATCATATGTATATATAATATTAATATATATATATTAATTATATAATATATATATATATATATATTTATATATATATATATATTATTTTATATATATATATATACACACAAAGCGACTAAAATGCCGGGAGCAGAGGGCTAGTAACCCCTTCTCTTGTATAAATTAGTAAATTAATAAAGAGGAACTTCGTTTTTCTTTTTGGGCCACCCTGCTCGGTGGGATACGGCCGTGTTGCGTTGAAAGAAGTTTATATATATTTATATATATATATATATATATATATATATATATTATATATATATATATATATGTTCCCCCCTTCAGTGGCCAGAATATGTAAAACTGGTCATGTCAATCAGCAAGAAAATCATTTAAAATTAAGTTCTTTTTAAAATTTTGCTCTTATACGTTTTTTAAAGATATATTTTTTTATTAATGTTATGTAAAAATTTTTGATTTTGCATCAAAAGAAATCTTAGGGAAACTTACCTAACCTTTTTATAACAGAACAATTTATTTTTAGCCTACCCAACCAAATATATTTTAGATTTGTTTACAATAATTAATATATATATATTATATATATCATTATAAATTATATATATATATATTAAATATATATATATAATATATATATATATATATATATTAAATATATTATATATATATATTCTATATACATATATTTTATAGGTAGTAGGTTGGTAGACAGGCACACCGCCCAGGGAGGTACTACCGTCCTGTCAAGTGAGGTAAAACGGAAACCTCGTAATTGTTTAACATGATGGTTAGGATTGCAGAGTGGTTTTATCTGTCTCATAAACATGCAAGATTTCAGGTACGTCTTGCTACTTCTACTTACACTTAGGTCACACCTACACATTCATGAACAAGCATATATTTATATTTATATATATTATATTATATATATTATTATATTTAATATATATATATATATATATATATATATATATATTATATATATTATATATATTTATATTATTATAGATATATATATATATATATATTTATGTACTCCCCTCTGGTTTTTCTATTTTCTTACTAGTCTTGTTCTTGTTTATTATCCTGTTATCTTCCTGGGTAAGTGGAACAGAATTCTTCCTTGTAAGCATGCGTTTGTAAGAAGCGATAAAATGCCGGGTGCAAGGGGCTAGTAACACCCCTTCTTTGTATAAATTAGTAAATTTAAAAAGAGGAAATTTCGGTTTTTCCTTTTGGGCCGCCCTGCCCTCGGTGGGATCACGGCCGGTGCGTTGAAGATGATATATATATATATATATACTATTTATTATATTATAAATTTATATATTATATTTATATATAATTTATACTATATATTAATATATATTCTATATATATATATGCCAATATCGTTGCCGCACCGAAATATGTAAAACTGGTTCAATCAGGCAAGACTCATATAAAATTAAGTTCTTTTTAAAATTTTGTCTGATACGTTTAAAGATATATTTTTTTTTATTAAGTTAATGTAAAAATTTTGATTTGCATCAAAAGAATCTTAGAAAACTTACCCTAACCTTTTATAACAAGAACAATTTATTTTAGCCTAACCCAAACCAAATATATTTTAGATTTGTTTATCAATAATTTAATACTAAACAAACCACAGCGAAATATATTTTTTTCGTTAGGTTTATAGTATGATTTTGGCGATATTATTGCATACTCAAATTTTCGCCTGTATCCTATATGGCAAAGATGAGCGTGCTATTTAAGCCAGATCGCTAAGTTCTGCCTACGTCGGCACGACATATATCATATATTATAAATATATATATATACATGTATATATATATCATATTTATATATATATATATATATATATATATTTAAATATATACATATATTTATATATATATTATATATATATATATATTAATATATATATATTTTTATATATATATATATTTATATATATATATTATACTATTATGCAAGGCAAGCCATGGGGGTTGGAAATCTTTTTAGTTCGAGTACTTTCACACTTCTGAATGCATCATCAGGAGCTATGCAATGTTGCAAGGCAAACAACATGAAAGGAGGTAGGGGAAATTTTCATAGAGTAGCGACGGTGTTGGTTGTCACCTGCCGCAGCGTCTCTGATGTGAGCCGACGGTTTGGTTGCACCTGTACAACCACCATTTCCCCCCCATCTGGGGTAGGAGAGGGCTCCGGGTTTCGAGAAGTCAATGGAATATGAAATTAGAAGAATATACAGCCAGCCCTAGTTTTTTCTAGCCGGTTAGAAACAGGCCATGTGACCTCGAGGAAAAATACGTTTTCAGAGTGGATAATATATATTTGGATTCCTATTATTCTTGTGTAACCTTTTTTTTTGTTGTTTATGATTGTGTGCAATAGGATACTAAATAGCTATCGAGCCTTGTATTAAACCCATAAATTTGGTTATATTCGGTAGTCTGTATTTTTCAAGAGTTGAAACATTCAATTATGTTTCCTTTCTATGTCAGAACTTGTTTGGTACAATAATCTGGGCAGCATTCACCCCCCGGTTGGTGATTTCGGAACTAGTGGTTAAAGATAGCGTTCGACTCCTGTGCTGTCTGATTGAGTATTTATGATGGGCATATTCTGGTTTCCAGAACTTTACCTGTTTGACAATATTGAGAGAGGACCACTGAGTATAGGAAAAATTAAAATTACCTGGATTGAATCTCATTAGATACATTCTAGTAATTTGATAAAAGTGACAAAGATAATTATTATCAAGTTACAGCAGCCATGTAGGAATTTTAGGAATGCTAGGTCGCCAAAAAAATGTCCTTCTCGATACCTACTCCGCTCATATCTCCACAAGTCACTTTGGACCTTATTTAATTCAAAGAAATTTACATCACAGGAATTCTGGTACAACATTAATATAAATATGTGGACTAAGTCAAATTTAATAAATGGACTTACATATACATGAAGGAGAATTATAGTAATAAGGGGAAACTCACCAATTTGTCTGGAGATACTTGGTGTGTCATACACAAACCTCCTGCCTCTAAAATATGAAGCAAAATACTGTCCAAAATTTCAAATATTAGACCTCTCAACTGGGGTAATTTTATCCTGTTTACATTTAATTATGGTGTCCTGTCAGTCATCTAATTCTCGTTCTGCCAGGACTGCAAATCCAAACAAATTTTGGCTTCCTATTTGACAGGTCTTTAAAACACAATTTAACCTCTAGAGCGACAAAAATTCTTCCGATTTCCATTAACTTTCTCTTGCCCAGTTCAAAAAACAATGGCAAACCCCCTCCCAGCGATGCTCACCACCTCTCGATGGTTCTTTATTTACACAATTAATTTTTATTAAATACAATATTTTCCATCAATCTACATACAAAATACACTGTATTTTCGGAAAATATACAGTATTTTCCACACTGAGGCTGGGTGGAGTTTGTTGCTAAACGACTCAAATTACTCCTTCCTTTAGGAGACGATTACAGCCGCCAGTTCTGGTTGAGTGGCTGTTTTCCTAGTAGGTCTTACTACAATTTCATCTTCCTGCATCACTTGGTCAGCGTTATTTTCAATATCACTCGTGTCACTTTCCCTTAGATTTTCATTTACATTTGATTGAAAATGCCATTAATTCCAAGGAATCAATTTATCAATCGTGCATAAACTTTCTGGCCACGGACACAAAAACACTTTGACATTCCGGGAAATACCTTGTGCATCTGGGTTATCAATTGTCATTACTTTGACAGAGGCCACAATGTTCCAATGATGTTCAGTATCATTAACACAATGTCCTCATGGTTGAATGGCTCTGTCAGTTTACGCCTCTGTACACCATAAAAGTGTCACGTAGTGTAAGAGTATTCCTTACACCACACATTAGGACCAATGATCAATTACTTTATTTAACATTTTAAAATTTATCACACAAACACTGCCGCAATCATGTAATCTTTTGGACAGGGCAGAGCTTCCATTTCTTCCACTATTAGGTGAGTGTGTTAATACATCTGATCAGGTGTATCTCACTTTCATGTACGAGAGATGCCGATTATTTATCGATTCTCGCGATCCACAACACCGCACGGAATTCTTCCAGATTAAATTGTCTTGCTGTGTAGTACTTTCGGAGGAAACTCTTTCACTGTTCCTATCGTCTTCATACAGCCCCCCCCCCTGCCAAGGGAACTCTATGAGTAATAAATTTTCAGGTAACAAACCCTCGTTGGTGTTAACAGAGATTGAACATCATGACTCTTATTTAATTCTATCAAGTGTTGAGCCCCACTACAAATTAGTGGCATTATACGAAAAAAAAATCATCAAATCTCGGACAGGATCTCCTAAGGTGCAAATTTTCGAAACAGTAGTATAACTGTTCTGCAGACAAGTCCTGAGGCCACTTCTAAATGAACTGCACTGGGTAGCAGTACAAGTGAATAAACACATCACTTTCAATGGAAACCAATTGAAGTACTGTTAAAATGACTTGGACCACTATAGTCTACACCTGTTACATCAAATGGTTTCACTAATTGTACATGCTTCTTTGACAATTGGTGAGGACCTGGGTACATATAGGATCTGAGCATCCACACGGCGACATATTACAAAGATATAATCCACCCTTTTTACACTTTGCACGTCCTTGTGGAATCCAGAAAGTTTCATTATACATTCAAGGGTATCTTGTACTCCACATGTTTACATTTTTACTGGGATTTAAAACAATCAAATTTGTTAAAATGATTGAATTTTGTGCAGGTAAGATTGGGTATTTAGCATAATAACCCAATTCAGCATTTGTAACATACCTTGCCACCTTATTACATTATTCTCTAAATACAAGCCCCCAGTTTCTCCTGTTATGGGAATCTTTCACAGTTTTTCTTTTCTTCAATTATATTTAATCTCATTTCAATAGATTTTCTTCCTGTTACCCTTATATCCAATATTCAAGGAGGACGTGAAAACTTAATGAGATATTATCTTGTTAGAAATTTAAACACCACTTACTTACATGATTAGTTTGGGTAAAGGAGAATGCCTATTTATATCAATGGCTAAGGAAGGACCAAACTATTGGAGCGGTTGTCACAGTAATTTCAACGGAGTAATATACACCTTTTTCGTACAGGGCCAAATAGCTTTATTTACCAAACAGCTCGGCCTTTAATCCATGATACAACATTTACGAATTTAGCATAGGTAAAACCTCGAGACAAGAAATTCAGCTGGATTCTCCTCACCAGGATATGATTAATGTTAACATATTCTGACCCAACTATTATACCTCTCTTGCATTGATTAATTTCCAGCGACTCTGTTTTGTTACGTACAACAATTTTACTGATTCCATTACAATTCCATTGTAAGGATACCTCATTATCAGGAACCCAAATATAGGGTTGTCGGCTTATATTTATCTCCTGCAACTTATTTCTTATATAATTAGCCTAATTTGACTCCTTACATAAATGGCTGTTAATTCCAACTGAGGTAAGGTACGTGATTAAGTGGAGGACATTTATCTTAGACATAAGAGAAATAACACTATTTACATTGAAGGTAAAGCAATCTGCTCCATATGCCAATTTTGAATCATAAAAAATGTGGAGTATATTTTTCAATCTGCGATTGACCACCTGGCGTGGGTGACTCCACACAGGAATTTTTTCAATATCACCAATTAATTCATCCCACCTGTTGATGAATTCAGACCTCAGGTAGGGTATCATCCAAAGACATTTTAGCTTCCATGCTTCTGTATTAACAATTTCCCACTAAGCCTAGTGGATCAAAACATTTGGAAACTTCGGCAAGCAAAACTTCTATTAGTTAATTTATTGGCATACTGTATTTATTAGGTTTTAACATTAACAAATCCTCTCTCAGTATCCAGTTAATCCCTAATTACATTACTAACATTTTGGTACTTAATCTCCAGGGTAATCTTTACTTATTTTGTCCTTTAATTTGGACGAATTAGATTCCATTCCTCAGGAGGCATATTTCCACTTTTGCATTATTTATTAGCCTCCCATAAAGTCATTAACGGTTCCTTTCCAATGATGTCACACCAGGAAAAATTGTCCACATAAAATTGTTTGTCATTACTGTACTAATGGACTTCCCATACGTTTAAGGTGTGTAATTTATCGTTCTTGAAGTAGAATGGACTGGATTGTAGCACCAAATAATATGTTCCTAAAGCGAAAGGTTTTCAAGGGCTAAGTGGAGTCAATAGGATTCTCAGGCCATAATGAAGCGGGTACAATCCCAGTCAGCCTCTTGTAAACCCACTCTTAGGAAAAGCTTACTTATGTAAACCCCCCCCCCCCCCCCCCCCCCCCCAAAAAGAAAAAGGCACAATACCATGACTGAACGATACACAAATAACCGCACATAGAAGAGAGGAGCTTACGCCCGGCCGTTTCGGTCCGACTTGAACCATTTACAAAGTCTCACTAACAGAAGTGGAGCAGGACGGACTATATATAGGGCGTCCTACATAAGAACATAAGAAGGAAGGAACACTGCAGAAGTGCCATAACTGGCCCATGCGAGGCCAGGTCCGAGTCCCTACCGGCTTAAGCCAAAGCACCCAAACCTAGTAGGTTCAGGTCACATGATTAAGGTGAGGAACAACGGCACCGCCTGTTAAGCACAAGCTATCAGAGTCCAACTCACACCCACCCACATCTACTCATGTATTTATCCAACCTATTTTTAAAGCTCACAACGTTCTGGCCTCTTATAACGGTATTGGGAGTTTGTTCCACTCATCCACAACTCTATTACCAAACAGTACCGTTCCTATATCCTCTGAATCTGAATTTTTCCAACTTAAAAACCATTGCTGCGAGTCCTGTCTAGGCTAGATATTTCAGCACTATTTACATCCCCTTTATTATTCCTGTCTTCCAATTCATAAACCTCAACTTCTGGTAAGTTGACTTTGTAAATGGTCAAAGTCGGCCGAAAAAACGTCGTCGTTAAGCTCCTCTCTTCTATGTGCGGGTTATTTGTGTATTACTATATAGCCGAAAGGCGTAATTCTTCACCCTGAAAATTTAATAAGATATCTCACTAATTTTTCCCGTCAATGACAGAAAAAAAACCCTGTCATCAAAAACAGTCATTTAAACTAGTACTTTTTTGTTACTCCTGGCACTACAATTAAACAAAATCCTTCAGAGGAGTGGTCTTAGAATCCTTCTTCACCCCCGTGACTGTGGCAAATAGTGACCATAAATTTTGGCTTGCTCAGGAAGTACCTCTTCTATAAATTTATTAATTAATTTGTCCAGCAATTATATCATTATAGGCAGTAACAATTCTGGTGTCTTACTCAGTTCGGGAGCCTGAGCCTTTAAGTGTCCATATGCCATTCTGTATTGTGAGCAATTCTGGTATGGTTCAGTCTCCACGGAAGTCGTTACCCTGTAGTATTATCCAGATTTAAATTGACATCTCTCAGGTACCTGTTACGAGTAAAAGAATCTTCTGGATTTCTTCATTACATTTATTCCAATGCTGTCTATTTACCTAATTTATGCACTGGCTTAACACCATCCTTATGGAAGAAATTATACTGGGGTACGACTTCATGAGTAAGACACACAGTTATTGGTATTGTAGTTTCCTTAGTCATGGAATTATTATTACGAGGAATCCTACATCACATTACATAGGCCTCCTGCAGTCTTCAAAAGGTTGACACCACATTTCTTTACCATACCCTTTAAAAATGAGGCATATAGTTCATTACCTATCAAATATTTATTGGGCCTACAGAATCATCACTTACACCAGAAGTGCTAAATTTACATTATGTGAGAGTCTTTCTGTAGCTTTACTAAGCCCACTGTAGATATTTTCTCTGAAAGTCTATTTACAATTACTGCATTAACACATTTTTCTCATTGCCCAACTGAAGTTAATAAACAGTGTCATACAATTGAGCCCTTTATATCCCAGAGAAAACCAGGGATAATTTTTAGGATCCCCATTTGTAGGATTT
This sequence comes from Cherax quadricarinatus, assembly GCF_026875155.1. Classification (NCBI taxonomy): domain Eukaryota; kingdom Metazoa; phylum Arthropoda; class Malacostraca; order Decapoda; family Parastacidae; genus Cherax; species Cherax quadricarinatus. The sequence continues at coordinate 86,036,365 of NC_069406.1, read as the reverse complement.
GGATCTCAATTTGTACCTTCATCCCATTAAGACATTTTACGTTTTATGAAAGTACGTGGGATCCTGGGTCTAAACATGCAGTTACATTTTTTGTTTTATTGCCTTTTATCTTCATTTTTACCTGTAACACAGGTAGGCTACATCAGCAAAACCATCATTATTAATATTAGCTGACAATTTTTACATTAGCTACTGTTTTTTGTGTCACGGATTGTTCAACATTATCTTATTATCAACATTATTCCTATAGACCCTTATACAATGACTATATAGTGTCTTTCCTTTGTGACAATGATAAACAGTTGTTTAAATTTGGCATGACAATCTTTAACATTGTGCTTAACTAGACATCTGATACATCTGTCAAGTTCTTACAATCTTTCAGCTTTTTCATTCCATAATTTGTATGCATTGCAATTCATTAGAAAAATGAATGTACCCTTGCAGAGAGTGACAATCTCTATTTTCTTTGACTGGTTTCTTATTAACCTGGGACTTCTCTTAGGAGTGGTTACTTATTCATCTTACCTTGTGGAGAAATCATTATTTCTGATTCTGCTACTTGTTATATACCTATGCAACTCTTTTTAGGAAATGAATTTTGATTAATTAACATGGATTAATTTTTTCCCTCTATGTGAAACTTGACAGATACCTCAGTTGTTATTATGTGTTGCATCTTTAAAATGAGTTTGTTGGCTGGTCTGCAACCTGCCACAATTAATTCTTGCTAGACCTAGTCTTATTTCCTCCAGACCATAAATAACCCTTTTGATATTCTGGCTCTGAGATTCCATTCAAGTATTTTGCAGCTTAATTTTTCTGTACATGGCCCTTATAACCAGTTGAATCCTTCAGATTATATTTATTACTCTTAAAGGTTTTGAGAGTGTCTCCAATTTAACTCTAAACTGCTGTAAACCTTTGTAAGGTGATCTGGAGTTTTTAAATAAACATGATAGTTACTAGTCCAACCTACTTTGTTCTAAATTGCCATAAGTGACCTTCAACAAGTCAACTGCTTCCTTGTAAGAATCTCTTCATTGGTTAAAGGCTTGTATGGAGCATGTGAGAGCCATTTCCTCTTACTGTCCTATTAGGTAAAATAATTAGTAACACATGCTAGATCACCTCGTATCATGCACAAGCTGCTTTAAATATTTGACCAAAACTCCTCCCAGTTTCTTCAGGATTATAATACAGGTAAAATAATTCTGGGAGTTTTGGCAAAGACATACTTATTTATGGAATAGAATTAAACTGCCTGGTTTACACCTTTTAATATATTCAAAGCTGAACTTTACAAGGAAAGAATTTTTTCTTCTAAATTCATAAATACTGGTTAATCAAAAGATCCCATTTCTGTCTCATCTGCACAATTACTAACAAAATCCTCTTCATTATTTTAATAATATATTTGTATGAATCATATCTAATTCCCTAATGAGCTAAAATACAATTTTAATCATCTGTATTCACAGTTTCCTGATTCCTTAATTCCAAAATTTATTGGATGCCTTTGTTCATGACCCTTTCTAGCTGCAATGATGCTTTTTTGGCTCTAAATTCCATGTGTTTGTCCTCTAATTAATTTCCTCATTTTCACATGGTGCAATGTATTTAATTAAACTTAATTTAATAACATGATTATGTATTTAATTATGTACTTTTAAAGTGTAATATTACAACTTCCCTTGAATAAATCCTAGCTATCCTTGAGCTTAGCAATTACATGTAAGGAAATTATAATATAAAAATTTTAAAAAACATTTATATAAATCCTAGATACACTTGAGCTTTGCATTTACATATGTAAGGAATATTATAATATAAATTTTAATATATTTAATATAAAAATCCATAGCTACACTTTAGCTTTAGCAACAATATATTATTGTGGTAATTTTAATCCACTACACATTAAGTAAATTTGTGGACTTAAGATTCCATCCTCTTCTGTTCATTTCACATATAATTATTAAGTAATTAATTCACTAATTATGACTTCACTAATTACATCCGATTCGATCAAGGACCAACGGGCAACATATGGTAGAATTAAAAATTATCTGGATGAATCTCTTTAGATACTACTAGTAATTTTATAAAAGTGTAAAGATAATTATTTATCAAGGTTACAGAGACAAGTAGGAATTTTTAGGACATCCTAGGTCGAAAAAAAAATATGTACTACTTCAAATACCTACTCACTCATTCTCCACAAGTCGCCTCTGGTCATTCATTAATTTCAGATGAAATATACACATCACCAGGAATTTCTGGCTGCAACCTTTAATATAAATAGTATGTGGAGTATGTTAAATTTTACAAAATGGCTACATATACATTGAAGCGAGAATTTATAATATAACACTCACCATTTATCTGGAGATTACTTGGTACGTCATACACACACCCTCATGCCTAAAATATGAAGAAAAATACTGGCCAGATTTCAAATATATAGACACACTCAACTGGGGTAATTTTATCCTGTTTACGTCTAATTACAAAGTCTTGTCCAGTCGCCTAATTCTCAAGTTCTGCAGGACTGCCAAATCAACAATTTTGGCCCCTATTTGAGAGTTTTTACAACACAATTTAACTCTAGATGACGAAAATTCTTCCAATTTCATAACTTTCTCTTGCCAGTTCAAAAAACAAATGCGCTCCCCTCCCAGTCACGCTCCCACCATCTCGCTGGTTCTTTATTTATTTAAGAATTAATTTTATTACTACAACTTATTCCATCCTATTTACATACAAAATACACTGCATTTTTGGAAAATAAAAATATACAGATTTTCCACAGTGTACATGGAAACCTTGTAAAACCCCACCAACAGTGTCATAGGAAGAAACTTAATTAAACATGAAACAGGACATGAATACCTTTATACATGTATAACTCAAAATTATTGGTAATAAAAGCTCGATTGATATTTAATAGTCTATTGTACACAATCTTAAACACAATGCTTATACAAAATCGTAGATTGGTCTTCATACCTGGTGGTTTCTAGATGGATGGTGAATCGACCTGTGTCTACACACAAAACCTCATAATACGTCAGTTTTGAATGGTTATATGACGCATTTAGCTGTTTCTGTAACATACATTGGACAAGTACACAAGATTAAGTGATAGCATAGGATAGTGGCGTTAGAGGATATTCGAGTACCCACAAATTTGGGATCTAGCAATATTATCGAATGGAATAGGAGATTCCCAAATAGGCATTATATATATATATATATATCATATATATATCATATATATATTAGAATATATATATATATATATATAATATATATATATAATATATATTATTTTTTTACTATCCACTGGCCGATTCCCACCAAGGCAGGGTGGCCCGAAAAGAAAAACTTTCAACCATCATTCAACTCCATCACTGTCTGCAAGATGGGTGCTTTACACTACAGTTTTTATACTGCAACAATAACACCCCTCTTCAGAGTGCAGGCACTTCGTACTTCCCCTCTCCAGGACTCAAGTCCGGCCTGCGGTTTCCTGAATCCTTCTTAATGTTACTTTGTCACACTCCAACAGAACGTCAAGATATTAAAACCATTGTCTCCATTCACTCTATCAAACAACGCTCACGCATGCCTGCTAGAAGTCCAAGCCCTCGCACACAAACCTCCTTTACCCCCTCCCTCCAACCTTTCCTAGGCCGACCCTACCCCGCCTTCTTTCATACAGACTGATTACACTCTATGAAGTCATTTTGTTCGCTCCATTCTCTCTACATGTCCGAACACCTCAAAACAACCCTTCCTCAGCCCTCATGGACAACAGTTTTTTGGTAATCCGCACCTCCGCCTAACTTCCAAACTACGAATTCTCTGCATTATATTCACACCACTCATTGCCCTCAGACATTGACCATCTCCACTGCCTCCAGCCTTATCCTCGCTGCAACATTCATTCACCCATGCTTCCTCACCCATATATAAAGAGCGTTTGGTGTAAAAACTATACTCTCATACATTCCCTTCTTTGCCTCCAAGGGACAAAGTTTCTTTGTCTCCACAGACTCTAAGTGCACCACTCATTCTTTTTCCCTCATCAATTTCTATGATTCAACTCATCTTTCATAGGACCCATCTGCTGACACGCCATCCCAAATATCTGAATACGTCTCACCTCCTCCATATCTTTCCCTCCAATCTGATTTTCAATCTTTCATCACCTAATCTTTTTGTTATCTCTAACCTTACTCTTTCCTGTATTCACCTTTAATTTTCTTCTTTTGCACACCCTACCAAACATTCATCCCAATCTCTAACTTCTCTTCAGAATCTCCCAAGAGCACAGTGTATCAGAAAAGAGCAGCTGTGACATCTCCCACTTTGTGTGTGATTCTTTATTTATAATCCACGCCTCTTGCCAAGACTCTCGCATTTTTTTCTCTACAACCCATATGTTATTATGATTAAACAAACCACGGTGGGACATCACACATCCTTGTCTAAGGCCTACTTTTTATGGGAAAAAAATTTCCCTCTTTCCCTACATTACTCTAACTTGAGCCTCTACTATCCTCGTAAAAACTCTTCACTGCTTTCAGTAAAATACCTCCTAAACCATTATCACTTGCAAACATCTGCCACTTTGCCCCCCTATTCCACCCTGTCATATGGCTTTTCCCAAAATCATAATGCCGCAAAGACCTATTTAGCCTTATCTAAATACTGTTCCAATTGTATGTTGCACTGTAAACACCTGGTCCACACCACCCCCTACCTTTCTAAAGCCTCCTTGTTCATTCATGCGATTCCTTTTTCCGTTTACTCTAATTCTTTCAATTATAACTCTACATACCTTTACCAGGTATAATCAACAGACTTATCCCCCTATTAATTTTTGCACTCTCTTATATCCCCATTTGCCTTTATACAAAGGAACAAGCATGCTCTGCAATCCCTAGGTACTTACCCTCTTCATACATTTATTAATAATTGCACCAACCACTCCAAACTATTTCCCGCCTGCTTTTAACATTTCCTATCTTTTATACCATCAATCCAGCTGCCTTAACCCCTTTATTTTACCTACTGCCTCACGAAAATCCCCACACTCACTAACTTGGCTCTTCCTAACTCCTCACAAGTGTTATTCCTCCTTGCCCTATACACGAAATCACAGATTCCACTATCTTCATCACATTTAAACAATTCCTCAAAAATATTCCTCCATCTTTCCAATACCTTCTAACTCTCCATTTAATAAACTCTCCTCTCCTATTTTTAACTGACAAATCCCATATGTTCTCTAGGGCATTTCTTAACTTGTTAATCTCGTCTCCAAGACTTTTTTCTATTTTTCAACAAAATTTGTTGATAACATTCACCCACTCTCTCATTTGCTCTCTTTTTAATTGCTTCACCATCTCTTATACCTCTCTCCTTTTTCTCCATATACTCTTCCTCCTTGCATCACTTTTACTTTGTAAAAACTTCTCATTATGCTAACTTTTCTCTCCCTTACTACTTCTCTTTACATTATCTTCCACCACATCGCCTTCCTCTTCCCTCTGCACCCATTTCCTGTAACCACAAAACTTCTAGCTGAACACTTAACACTACATTTTTAAACTACCCCATTCCTCTTCTCGACCCCATTTGCCTCATGCTCTCATTAGCCCATCTATCCACCATTGCTGTTTATTCTACCCTAACTGCCTCCTCTTTTAGTTTATAAACCTTCACTCTCTCTTCCCTGATGCTTCTATTCTCCTTGTATCCCATCTACCTTTTTACTCTCAGTGTAGCTCAACTAGAAAGTGATCTGAATATATCTGGGGCCCCTCTATAAACATGTACATCCTGAAGTCTAATCAACAGTATTTTATCTACAATACATAATCCAACAAACTACTGTCATTTCGCCCTACATATATCTTGTATACTTATTTATCCTCTTTTTCTTAAAATATGTATTTCCCTATAACTAAACCCCTTTCTTTACAAAGTTCAATCAAAGGGCTCCCTAATCATTACACGGCACCCAAAACTTACATACCACACCCTCGCTAAAAGTTTTCCTACTTTAGCATTCAGGATCCCCTACCACCAATTACTCTCTTTCACTTGGTCTAACGGCCTCCTATTACATTCATTAACATCTCCCAAAATTCTCTCTCTCCTCTTGGCATTCTCTCTTCTCCAGGTGCATACACGCTTATTATGACCCACTTCTCGCATCCAACCTTACTTTAATCCACATATTTTGAATTTTACACATCATATTCTCTTTTCACTTCCATTAACTGGATCATTTACATTACTGCTACCCTTCCTTTGCTCTAACTCCTCAGAACTCCAGATTTAATCCCATTTATTTCCCCCCACTGAAGCTCTCCTTCCCCTTCAGCTTTGTTTCGCTTAGGGCCAGGGACCTCCGACTTCTTTTCATTCTAAACATCAGCAATCATCTGTTTCTTGTCTCCGCACTACATCCACGCACATTTAAGCATCCCAGTTTTATAAAGTTTTTTTTCTTCTCTTTTTTAGAAAATGTCTAAGGAAAGGGGGTTACTAGCCCATTGCTCCCGGATTTTAGTTGCCTCATACGACCCAGGGCTTACGGGGGGAAAAGATTTTTTTCCCACTTCCCCCAGGAAATAAAAAAATAAAAGAACAAGAGCTATTTAAAAAAAGGGAGAAAAACCTAGATGTATGATAAAAATTATATATGCATTGGGTCTGTAAGTGTGCCCAAAAGTGAAAGAGGAGAGAAAGATACCCCCTGTTATCTAGCGCATTTATGAGACGAAAAAAACCAGCAACCCTACCACATGCAAAATTACAGGTTTCTGTTTCACAGTCATCGGCAGGAGGTATTTCCCCCCGGGTGGTTGCTTCTACCCCCCTACTACCTCCCTACCTATATATATATATATTAAATTTATATAAAATAAAAATTTTAATATATATAAATTTTAAATATATATAATTTTATAATATAATATATAAAATTTTTAAAATTTTTATATATATATATATATATAATATATATATTATATAATATATATAATATTTTATATAATAAAAAAATATATATAAAATTAATATATATTATGCAAAAAATCACTGTGAAACAAAGAAAAATTCCAAGCACTTTCGGACTACTACATTATCGAGGAACAATGAAAAAAAATGATCAATGGAAGGCATATAAAAGGCTACCCCACACCTCACTATCAAAACCCAAACAAAGCAAAACCCGACTGCTACCATAAGAAAAAGGGGAACACTGCACAGGCCCGCTGGGCCCCAACTAACAGGTCTTTCACACAACCCACCAAAAACTAGTTTGTTTGGGGGGTGGGTTTTTTTGCAATTCGAAATTACCTGTTTTCTGTGATCTTGTTGCATAAATTTTTTATATATAATTATATATATATATTATATATTTATATATATATTTTATATATATATATTAAAAATATATATATATAATTATAATATATAAAAAATATATAAAAATATATATATATTATATTAAATATATATATATATGATATATATAATGTGGTGCCAAAAAGGGAGAACCCCGATTTTGGCTTTTAAAATCAATTTTTTCAAAAAATCTGAACCTAAAAAAAAAAAATATATTTCATTCGTTTGTTTATTTTTAAAATTTTGAACTTATCTAAAATATATTTAAATGGATTAGGGTAAATTAAAAATTTCGCTTTTATAATAAAGTTAGGTAAAACTTTCTAAGGTTCATTTTGGGAAAAAATTTTTTAATTTTACATTTAAAATTTAAGAAAAAAAAAATTCTTGAATGTAGAAGAGAAAAGTTTAAAAAGGGGTTAATTTTTACATGAGTTCTTACTAATTGACCAGTTTTACCCATTCAGCACACATAAAAAATTAAAAAATATATATATCATGCGTGAAAAAAATATTTAACGAAGTTTTGATATAACCTTGCATTTTTCTATCTTTTTGGCACAGGAGGGGGACTGCCTTTCCTGGTGGTGTCGGGGGTACAGACGTGTACGAGTTTTAAGGAAAGATGAAGTTGAGGGGAATTTACCCCGGGGGTACTCGGAGCCTCACATCTACACCTTTCCCGATAGTTCGCAACATCATTCTGCAAAACCCGGGTAAGTCTAAAAAAACTTTACCTATTGTAAACTTTAGTCATCTCATTTTGTGGGTATGGAAACAGCATGCGCAGGTCC
>NC_069406.1:85953820-86027646 GCF_026875155.1 Cherax quadricarinatus | reverse complement strand
GGCAGTGTGTGTGGTGTGGGTGTGTGTATGTGGTGGGGGTGTGAATGTGTTTGGGGGTACGCAAGTGTGTGTGTGTGTGTGTGGTGTTTGACGTACACGGTTTACAGAAACCTGAGTAACTCCTTACTCAGGCGTCAAAACCCTATTCTTACGTTTCCCAAGACGCCCATATGCTGTCGCAATTACTTTTCCTTGAGTGAGGATTGCAGTCATTGGCCCTCTAGTCTGTACTCTGTTGTATTCTTAGACCTTCCGCTACCTTAAAGACTGCACTTGGGGGGGTTTAAAACTCCAGAAACCAGTTGTTGGACTAGGCTTTCAATCTATTTACAACTATTTGTAGTCCTACCTTGGGGTGTGTTGTGGTGTGTGTGTGTTTGGAATTACTGTGCCATCGGTGGTACAATCACCAGTAATGGATGTGTGCCAGGAATATGGAAAAATTGGATAGGCATCACATTCTTTTTTAAAAATTGAAATTTTGATGAGAAAAAAATTTTTATTGTGAAATGTTAATTTTTTGTGAAACATTTTTTCGGAATAGAATTTTTGCAGAAATAGTTTTTTATTGCGAAATGGCATTTTTGGGGAATTTTTTATTTTTTATTTTTAAGATGGTTGTAGAAATTAATAAATTGGAGTAAGAAATAGTTTTTTGGAGATGTATTAAGTGGATATTTATCAGTTTTTTTTTAAAAAGAAAAAATGATGAATATTTTTTACCACTGGGTGATGGGTGAATGTGTCTTTAATTTAAGGCTAAATGAGTGTCGTATGAGAAATATTTATCTTCTCAGGTCTGGAGAGAGATGTTAAAGTGAACATGTCTGAAGGTGAATGTGCGAATATAACATATTCAGATTCTGAATGTGATAATAAAAATGTTTTGTTCGATTGGGTGTGAAATGGAGGTAAAAAATGGCGTGTATCATTATTTGCACTGCACTGAAGACACTAGTGGATGAAATAGTGTTTAGAAAAATGTAAGGAGCAGATCACTAATTTTGGGCAATTAAATCTAATTGAAATACGAATTTTGGGTGATCTCTCATAATTCCGGGAGGGAGGTGGAGTGAGTTAGAAATTTCCCTTTAAAAAATTTAATACAAATTAGGTACCCCAGATAAAATGAATAAAGATGATGTAAGCTTTATGGATCTTGTAGAAGATTTATCGAAATAAAAATTATTGGAAAAAATTTAGTATAGATCAATAAGGGTTTTTATTTTATTATTTCGTTGTATAATGGAATATTTAGTGTTTGATGTAGAAACACTGTGTTTCATTCATGATAACCCATAATGTTTTAAACTAAAATTGCACTTTGTTAGGGTTCTATAAACACCTCTGAGATTATGTTTATCTTGATTACCTCAATAATGTTTAAGTTAAACTTCTTGTCAGTTTCCTAGGAACAATGAAGGTAACGACAAGAGAAATCAATATGATAAATTGTGAGAGAAAAGCAGGAAATCCAAAATTCTTTATGAAATATTATCTATGCGATTCTTAATTTTATTTTTGTTTATGTCTACCTCCCTTAAATAACTTATTTGACTTGAGAAAAATCTATTCTTTTAAATTTGAAGGATGAAGAGTGATAATGTAGGATTATTAATAAACAAGGTTTAATCCAGGAGAGGCAAATTTGGGTAGATCATCAGTACTTACCTTTGAAATAGTTTGCTTTTGTGAAATTATATCGTTTGTACATTTTATTGACCACATTTTACCGGGATTCTAGTCTTGAAGAACAAAACATTCAGCTTAATGATGAAGAAAAGTTATCCAAGAAAGCAAAGTTAAGCTTACATTTGTATACTAAAGAGTTGTGTGTGTGTGGGTGTTTTGTGTGTGTGTGTGGTGTGTGTGTGTGGGGTTGTGGTTTTTATGTGTGTGTTTTCTGTGTGTGTGTGTCTGTGTGCCTCATGACTCACGAAATCGTAATGACACGATTGCAAACAAGCCATACCACGGCGGGGTTAGACCCGCGATCACAGAGTCACAAAACACCAACCGACGTGACTCCTCTGATCGCGGGTTCTAACCCACCCGTCGATGGTTTGTATACACCATACGAGAAGGTGGACTTGAAATAATAAAATATTTAGTCCCTTGAATAGTTGTGTTGGATGCAGATCAGGATGAAGATTTTGTAGGCCGCTGGGCAACAGGTACTGTCAGGTCTCAAGTAATTTTTTAAAAACGAAAAAAAAAATGATCAGAAGAGTAAATTTTTCATATAAAATTATAAACTTTCAGCAGTAAGTGTGAATATTTTTTCACTTAATCTCTGGAGGTCCTATAGCTGGAGGGGTCCCCCTGGGCTTCAGCCTCGGGAGGTCTTCCAGCTGGCTTGGACCCCCCTGGGGCGGGGTGCAGCCCCTTAAGCCGGTGCCTTTCCGGTTTGTTAGATAATTATTTATGAGACAGTTATTTAATTAGTTGAGGAGTCTGGGTTTGGTGATTAAGATATGGCATGTGTGATGGTGGTCTTGGGGGTGTTGAGGTTCATACAGTGATGAACTTGGAGAACATGAACCAACGTTTTGTGAATGCTTAACCTGTCATGAATACCTATTATATAAAAAATAGTGAAATATTGCCTGTTTTATTCACATTCTTTCCTATCAAAAAAAAACTCGGGTTTCAAATTTTTGAAATTGCTAAAATAAAAAATTTTAAATTTTGGGGGTAAAACGTTTCATAACCTTATTAAGGAGATTATGATTCAGTTTGTTAAATTTGATATTCAGTATAAAATTAAGGATTTGTTAATCGTGTTCAAGAAAGAAACATTATTATCATATTAGGATTTCTCTAACAATCCCAGAGATCACCAGATGTTTGATATTAATAGGCAAGGAGGTTGGGTTTGTTAAAATTATGAAATGTTAGTGAACAGTGACTCTTAAGCAAGGGTGAAAAAAAGGCTAAAACAAAAGAAATTCCCTTCAGTTTCATGGCAGTATTAACTCTCATCCGCAAACAAGAAATTTTTTGGTCGAATACAATGTTACTCCCCCTTAAAGGGATAACTAGACTTGATCTTATTCTAAAAAACTTACAAATCCAGAAACAAGCTAGACCATTTAGTATTCTCTGCGATGTCTACACTTTATGGATATCGCATTTTGTAACATCCGATACTAAAACATCTGAATGCATCTCTATTAGAAACTTAAAATGACAAATGTATATTGTCGCCATTCATGATAAACAATACGTTTTGAATAAGTGTATTTCCATTGGGATACGGTCATCCTAATATTACCACAAGGGAGAAAGATAAATTATAAAATAACTGACTTTTGTTATTTAACCAAACTTTAAAGTGCTTTTGTGCTTCATTGACCATGTATTTACTTGAGCAAAAAAAAACATGTGAGTTTATGTAAAGACCAAATTCAAATTGAGAATATTGTTGTATGGACGAACTATCCAAAACAACAAGGATGAAAATATCATTGTGGCCCAGCACCCATGAGAGATAAAACCACAACCCACACAGTTATTGCGTCAAGTTGACAATCTCAGGTATTAGGTCACAGACCCCTCAAGGGAGATTCCTTGATGCAGGTGAGGAGCTCTTGATCTGGGGAATTGGTTCTATGCCTAGTTCCCTGAATTAATCCTGAGTACCTTCCATTTTCCCCCCCACAGGCGCTGGGATGTCATATGGGTTTTGAGTTTCCCCATGATTATAATAAAAAATTTCGTCATCGAGGGGGGGAAGTAATGAAGATGGAGTGGTCTTGGACCATTTTGGAGGGAGATGGAGGTTGGTATTGGTCTTAGGTGGGAAGGGCAGAGAGGCGTGGGGGATGTTGATTCGGGAGATGGAGCACTTTAAAGTGTTTGGGAGGCGAGAAAGTATTAGAGGGGCTCTCGATCCGAGGAATGGAGCTCTGTTGGTCTTGGCCCAGGAGCTGGTACATGGAGATGGAGAGGCTGAAGCTATGGTTGTTTTAGGTGGAAGTGGAGGTGTGGGAGTCCTGTTCAGAGGAGTTGGAGTAGAAGTGGATGAGATTAAAGTGGAATTGGAGGAATTGGAGCTGGGTCGATCTTGGTTTGGATGTGGAGCGTGGGTGGAAAGGGTTTAGGTGTGGATGATTCTGGGTAGGAGGGACAGGAAGGTGGGGAAATCCTATTCCGAGGGGATAGAGGTCCTGACCCAAAAACTGGAGCATGCTGTTCTTCACCCAGAAGCTGGAGAAGAGGCGGAAATGCTAGACCGGTCTGGAATAATACTGTATTCCCGTTCTAGGATAATGGGGTATTCCCCGTTCTGGGGTAAATGCTGTATTCCCCGTTCGGGATAATGCTGTATTCCCCGTTATGGATAATGCTGTATTCCCGTTATGGGATAATCTGTATTCCCCATTCTGGGATAATACTGTATTCCCCCTTCTGGGATAATGCTGTATTCCCCTTCTGGGATAATGTGTATTCCCTGTTCTGGGATAATGCTGTATTCCCCGTTCTGGGAATTATCCACTTCTGGAAAACGCCTATAGAAAGAGACAGCTGCTCTGGGAAACGCCTTCTGCCCCCTGGAGGAGACGTATACCCAGAAAACATTTAAAACAATTGGGAGCCGATTCTTTAAAAGTTTTGTTGAGGACCACAAAGTGAGGCGTTGCAATATAAAGTTACTCTGAATTATAATTCAGCAATAATAATTCGAACTTAATTCAACACTACCAAAACTTACTTTAAGTTGTATGATGTCCTGCAACTCGTTGTTACAACTGATATCTAAATTTGCTCATGCGTAGAAAACACGCAAGAAAATACCTATTTTTCAAGAGCTGGCAATTTCGGGAATGGGAAAAACAAGAAGCTTATGTAGTGTTTATTACCATTAGAGAAGGAGTCGGTACGTTTTCATGACGTCCCTTTCCCCTCATTCACTCCCCGTCCTTATTCTATTAAATAAATCATAATAGGACAGAATTTAATGAGGTGAAGATCCTGCGTGGTTTACCTACAATGCAAAACCGAAAATTTAAGTTTGAAATTGCAATTACGTTTCTCAAAGTGGAATCATGTTACATACTAATGACTACGCAATACACTTTGCAAACAGCTTATAGCACTATTGACTAATTCTTGTTTTTATTTCTAAGCAAATCGAGTACTAATGTCAGGCGAAGTGAAAGCACTGACTGAATATATTGTTCAGGGTGGAAAAAGTAAACATACTTGGGATTTTTTGGCATTAATTCGCGTCAAATAAAGGCAAGCGACATTGGGGTGGGTGGAATGACTTCATAATTTTTTGTTTTTGCCCCAATTTCAATGAAATTTTTACTGTGATTTAAGCGGTATTTTAACCTATGCACTGTTTTTGTAGTGACTTTTTGCCTTAGAAAATTGATAGAAAAAATGAATATGCCCTATTCTATAGGGCCTAAAACTCTCCCTTATCTGCAAAATTGGTAAGACGTACAATGACTTAGTTGACATCAGATGAATGATAGTGATAGATAATCTGGTACCAACGTCGTTTGCGCAAAAATGTAAATAGATTGCATAATAAAAAATAGTTTTTTTAATGACTTTTTTGGGAGAAAAAATCAATAAAAACACCCTATTAATACCTGTCAAAAAACTTATTCCTGAGTTTTACATATACGTACGTATTTTTTTCTGTAAAACTCTATTGCCCTGAAGCGCATCATTTCATTATGTTGCAAACCGTAAACATCATCGCCAAATCAAATAGGCTTGGCGATTATGGGGTCTCGGGGAGGAACGACATTTTAGATCCTCCTCTTACTGCTTAATACTTCATCTACTCTAATTTTTAAAAATCATTTGTTGAATTCCCTTTCTTCACTGAAAAACGATCATCTACATCTTCAAGAACACGAACTTAAAGCAGTATCAATTTATTCATTGTTCGGAGGCTTCATGTCTCCTACTGTTCTTATCAATCTTATATTGTCAGGATATACATTCATCACACGTCACAAATGTCCTATGAACCTCTTATCTTTGAGTAATTTATCCCTAGTGATATATCCTCAGTGTAAGGTTACGTAATGATGCTCTCGCAAGGATGTGAGCTAATTTTGTTTCTAGCTTTCGCTCATCGCTTCAGGACCTTCTTCACTTGACTGAATTTAATCTTGTAACAAATGTGTAGTTTAATTTTCATAGTCATGGATATCTCGATAAATGGGTACGGGATCTCGTCTGTGTCCAGGAATTAAAAATGAGTTTGAACTTAGAATAATCGAGTTCCTCGGAATCTTCAGTGTTCATCAGGAGACGATTGTTTACTCTATGTTAGACCTCATATAACACAGTTTAAAATTTTCTTCTAAACTAATCCTTTGTTGAAACAAAGTTTTCCCTAGACTTTTGGTTTGCGGTCCCTATCGAGGGTTCAAAAATCGTCCATGCCAAGGAGCTCTAGGCATTATAAAATGCCATGTGCATCCCCAACTTAGAAACAATCATCGTACTTCCACCAAAAATAGACTAATCAATAGTGTGATCCTGCTATCTGGAGAAAAAATCTCCTTTTAGAAGGGGGCGATATCCCCCCTCTTGAGGGGGAAGTAATAACCCTCTCAGTGAGGGTTAACCCTCTCAGAAGGGATTGTGAGCAGGCTTGCTTCCTCGTTCCCACACCAGAGTTCGTACTAGACATATCTCTCTCACATTTCATGTGCTGTATATGCCATCTTTATATATATATGTTATATATATATATCATATATATATAATATATTATTATATTTTATATATATATTATATATATATTTTATATATATATATATATTTTTTTGCCAAATAAGCCTATTTGGCATAAAAATGTAATTTTTATATTTTTTGGACATCACTTGACCTTAATTTATTTTAGCTCCTTTTTGGGCAAAATATGTTAGAGATCTTTTTAAATTTTAATTAATATTTTCAATATCATCGGTAAACTTTTTTAAGTTATGCTCAGAATATTTTCGCTTATACATGCAGAATGGTAACTTGCTTATGGTTTTTCATTTTTAAAAAATTAAAAAAGTAACAACAGCTTTCATTTTAAATGAAAGCCTTCTTATGTAGGTGAAAGTTAGCAATGGTGGATTTTAGGTGTCTCCCATAAGATGTCTTTCACTGTGTTTTGTTTCGCTTTCACTTAAACTGTGAGTACTAATACAGAATTTAAGGCAACAAATACAAAATTTGATCATGCAACCTACAATCTCAATGTATTTTTTCTTGCTTTTGATAAAAAGACTAAGTGATTTTAATATTGGAGAAAGAGAGTTTTGCTTATTCATAAGAAAATCATCAAATTCTTCCATTTTTTTTAATTATAAATATTTCACATACTTGTAAATTTCTAATTACCATTCATTCTGAGAAAGGGGTCAATAACTCAAGGTAGAGACCATTAGCGGGAAGCACAAACTGAGGGAGCATTACATCATTACTAGTGGGGCACCTCTCACATTACTGCCAGTTAAGGATATAACGACCCAGCGGGGACTCCATTACCTCGGCAGGAAAACTGCAGAGGAGCAAGTGGGTGTTGGAGGCGGTAGTTTTTTGGGTGTTTTTTTTTTTGGGGGGTTTTGCTGGTGTGCAGGTTGGGGTGTGGTGATTAGTGTGGAGACTCCATGTTGTGGTGAGTGGTTGGTAGGACGGTTGAGGTAGTTGAGTGGTGTGTAGAGTTTGGTGGGTGATTCGTAAGTTGTGGGGGGTTTGGGTGGGTGATTTGTAAGTTGTGTGGTTTGATTTGTAAGTTGTGGTGTGATTTGAAGCTGTGGTGGTTGATGTGTGGGGTTTGGTTCATTGTGTAGTGTTTAGGTTATGGTGAGTGGTGTTTAGTTTGTGGTGGGTTGTGTATAGTTTGGGATTGGTGTGGGTACAGATTGTGGTGGATTTTTGGTGTGTAGGTCTTGGGGGGTGGTAGTGTGAATGAATTGGGTTGTGTTGTTTGGAATGTAGAGGAATGTTGGTGTGTAAGTTATAATGAATGTGTTTATGGTGACTGTTTTACTATCCTCTGAACGTGTGTAAAAATTTTTTTAATATGTTTCTCTGAATATGGTTTGTAGTTGGAGTGTTGGTTATGGTGATTTTTTGGGGGTTTTTGGTTGTAGAGAATCTTTTGTGTGTTGGTTGTTTGAATATGTGGTGTGCTGGTTGTAGTGAATCTTGGGTGTGTTGGTTGTAGTGAATCTTTGGTGTGTTGGTTGTAGTGAATCTTTGGCGTCGTGGTTGTAGTGAATCTTTGGGTATGTTCGTTGAGGTGAATTTTGATGCTAGTTGTGATTGATTAAATGTGTTTTGGTTGTAGTAAGTTGTTGTAATGAGTTGTAGGTATGTTGTTTTTATGGTTGCCATGTTTGTTAATGTTGGGGGTGGGCTGTCGGTGTTTTGGTTGAAGTGGATTTTGGGTACACTGCCTGTGTTGCTGTTAATTATAATAAGTGTTTTATCTGGCGTAGTGGGTTATTGAATGGTGGTTTAATAGGATCCGATACGCTCTCTGTGGTTGGTTATGGAAGACATTTGGGTTGTTGGTAGCTGTGAGCTGTTGGAGTATTCTTGGGGTTTGGTTACTAGAGAGTTATTTGTAGCTGGTATTGGTTTTCTGGTTACGATGGTTTATTGTTGTGCGGGGTGTGACGTGTGTTAGTTTTCATGCTTGTCTTGGTTTTTGGGCAGAGCGGGTCGGGGTTGGGGGGGGGGATGTGGTCGGTTGAGGGTTGTAAGGTCAGTCACAGTGTTACTTGTGCTGCTGCTTTGATTGTTTTAAAACTTTTCTATTGTAAAATCTTCAGTGAATTTATCTCGTTGATTTTTTCATCACCCGCAGTCTGGCTTCATTTCATTAGTGAAATGATTAAATGCATATTGGTGGTTCTTTTCCTTTTTAACTGTAATTTGAACCGAAAAACCCAAAATGTCAATTTTTTGTCTCCTTCTGGACATAAAAGTCAGTGGATATGATTTGATGTCTGCGAGATGTAAGCTGGTTATCCTCTTGGTGCAGTGTACGCATCGGGTTTTTACTCGATACTTTTAAAAACAAATATTATACTTATTTTTACTCTTTTTTGATAGGTTTTGGTGTTTTTTTCATTTGTACCCTGATGTAGTCGATATTAACGGGTTTATACCCCGAGAGTGCGACTAAATACGGTGCGAGCTGTGCATCCTTGGTAAAACAACATTTTACGTACTGCTATGTTTTTTTTTCTTTTTCATTTTCCTGAAGTGTATTTTAACTTTCTTAGTAGGAGCCTTCAAGAAGAATGACACCCTTTTTTGTCATCCTGCACTAATTATATCGCCTTCAGTCATAATCATTCTTGAGCATGATTTTGACTGAAGGATATGAAGGCCTCGGTTTTTCCTACAACTTCTCCATGGAGGTTCTAGGTGCTGGAGACAGCTCTTCTTCCAAAGACTTATTCCTGACATCTCTTTTTCATAGATCGAGCCTGACTGTCTTTCATTCCCCCCAGGTACCGCTTGACCCCTAGGGTTTAGCGCTTCCCGATGAATGTAATAATCTATGCCCCTTTTCTCTGGATTGAATATGCATGCCTTGTACTAGTTTAAAGGACATACAAACTGAATGGAACCATTTTTGTATTTATTTTGGGCTGGTTGAGAGGGAGACGAGGAGGGAGTTGAAGATACTTATGGCACTGTTTGCTTCTTTGTGTTAGGATGGCCTGGATATTGAATATTTTTTTAATTTTGGTGAGTTATGTATTTCTAATATGAATATCATAGATGTATTTCAGTCGCTGCACGATCCAAGGAATGAATCCAGGATTCAATAATCCTAGTTGCTCGTGCCTCATTGCATGCGACTGCAGTAGTACAGAGTGCGGCATAAGTTCATAAATCAGTTAAGTATTATTGTTGAAGATTTAAAACGAATAAGGAGAGGCAATACTGAGTCGTCATATAGAAACCAATATCCAATTTTTGTTTCAATTAAAATTGTAAATTAGGACTTGAGGGTCAAAATCTAATTCAAACCTTTCAAGGAGACCGATGTTCTTAAGTATACCAACACAAGCATTAAGCAGCTCACAATTTCCATCAACAAGGTATGAGCTTGTAAGGCTTGAAGTTAATCATATGCAGCACTCAGAATTTATCGCATGTAAATCAGTATATAAATTCTTCCAATTTCTACCCAAACAAACGAACCCGATCCTGCATGAGCTAAAAATCATCCCAAAGTTTTCTTTAAGTAAGACTGACCGGATTTCAAGAAAATAAATCACATACGTAACAAACAAATGTTTAAGACTTTTATTCAGGGAATATTAAATGTTAGATACACGGAAGATCCTTAAGTTTATTTAACCTTTGATAATCAAATAAAGTCACAAACTGTGACATATTTCTGATTAGAAGAAACATTCTCCAGTTATTTCAGAGAAACTCAATTTATAAAATTCACACATGAAAAATTACCCAACCTTATATCAAGAGATTGTTTCCCTTGAGAGAAAAACATCAGCACTAAAAGTTTGAAGCTGACCAGAAGATTCATTTTCCATTCCAGTACAAAATAACTGGCCACAGTCCTCAATTTCTGTCTCACAAAATAACTGTCCACAGTCGTCTGTTTCTGTCTCACAAAATAATTGTCCACAGTCCTTGTTCCCGCTCAACAATTAACTTCCAATTCGTTTTTCTTCTTTACAAATAATTTTTCCACAGGGGCCCTTTCAATTTTTGGGCAAGCTACAAGTCCCACACAACTCCATAAAAAATTTTGTAAAATTTTTTCAAAGGTTGTGTTCCCCAAAAATCACAAACCAGGGGTCACTGGGGTTTTTGGGGAGTAGACAAAGTCCACGGTCTAAAAACCTGAAAAAATTCCCAAAATGGGTCTTTGAATAGGCAAATTGGTTTTAAAACTCAACAAAACAAGGTGGTTCAGGGCCCTGACCAACCGATGCGGCTTGACAACGGGCTTCCGGCAAGTATTTTCAAAAAAATTTGGGCGATTTTTTATTTCGGACAAATCCGTAAAATCGTTACAATTTTCAAAAAAATTCGTAAAAGTGAAAGGGGCGAAATTGGGGGTTCCACTATACCATTTAGATGCTCCTTCACTGGCCCCCGACAATTATTTTTAAAAGAAATATTAAATAACTATTTCTCCACTTTTAAAACCCAAAACAGAACTAAGAACACCAATAAAATAAAAATAAATTTTATAAATGGGGAAGGGGACATTTGAGAAGGTATTAAAGATGGTTGAAGTAACCCAATAATTAATAGTATGGGCCCCTTTCTAGCCAAAAAATCAATTAAGACGGGCAGGAAATGGAAAATTCCCAACAACCCTTCAGATTTTCCAACAAGGGAAAAAAAGGGAAAGGAAGGAGCCGGAAAAACAAAAAAGAGTTTAATTGTAAAAAAAGAAGTATTACAATAGGTTTCTGTTGGTATTTGAAAAGAGAATGGTAGCTTAGAAGTAATAAGAAAGAGTGCAGAAGACAACTCCTTTTGCCTTTAAATTTCAAAAGAGGGGCGTCAAGAGAAGAGAAGTGGAAAGATCCAAAGCATCAGTGAGAATTAAATATGGGAATTTTAAATTTCTAAATTTTCCTTTCCCAAAAATCCCAAAATCAATTTTGGGGAAAAGCTGTGAAAAAAAACTTTCACAATATGGTGCCCTTTTAACTAAGAAAAAAATGTTCCTTGCCTGTAATATCCAACCCCCCCCTTTCCATAAAAAACCTTTCCCCTTATTTCTCTTTGCTTACAAAAAGAAGCGGCCAAAAATTTTAAAGTTTTTAGGGGGAGGTGTTTTAAAAATAGGTTAACGGAAATCCCGGAAAATCAGTGTTAGACGAAAATGAAAGGTTGAATTTTAAATTTTAAACTTCTCTCTTTAAATTCCCCTTTTCCAACCATTACCAACTTCTATAAATTTTCCCCCTTTTGACTGTTGCCTTCTCCTTTCCCCTTATATCTTTTTCCCATCCCAGGTTCAAACTTATTTTTTTCCCTTTCCGTTCAATTACCTCAATTCCCCCTTTCCCTTACTCTTTATTTATACTCTTTCCTTCCTTTCCACCCTTGGACAATTTATTTCAATTTTAATAAAAAACCCGGTAAAAAGTTTTGCCCAACTTCGTTTTTTTGTATTATTCTAAGAGAAATTTTTAACAAAAATACTTTATAATCTAAAAGGTGTTTAAATTTTAAAATTAAAATGTTAAAATATAAAGCCTAAAAATACCTGTTTGTAATTCACCCCCATACACTTAGACTATCACATCATAATTCATTTGGAACTTGAACTACCCCGCTTCTTTCTTTTCCATTAAACATAAAACATTTCCTTTCCTTTCTAATTTAATTCCATTTTTTTTTCTTCTTCCTGATTTCAATTTCCTCTGGTTTCCCCTTTTTTAAAACTTTTTTAGAGAAAGAGTAAGTTTTTAATTGGGAAAATGCTCAGGTTTAATATCTATTTTTTTAAATCCTACAAATGAAAAAATTTTTTCATAAGAAATAAACTACAAATACGGAATGGCCATTCAAGCCCCTAGCCAGTTAACTTTAAAAAAAAAAAACATTTTTCTTTTTACCAAAGGTTTGGAACCTAAATAAAATAAAAAGAAAAGAGGAATTTTTAAGCAAAAATGGAAAAGAAAAATTTTAAACAACGGGGAATCAAGGGTGAATGGGGAAAAGTAATTATAAGAAAAAAGTAGGGTTTTCATATTCAAAAACGCAATATGAGTGAATTCATTCATAATCCAATCAAGAGAGATCATAAGATGAAGCCTTTTATTATCTATGGGACGGAGGAACATTGGAAAAATATACAATCTATATAGAGGGAAAAAGCTGTATTATCGCAGTCAATACTAATTTGAAAGTCGCATTAGAATAAAATGAATAAAAAAGAATCAGGCTACTTCACTGATAATACATGGTCATCCTTAAAACTAAAAAAAGCAAGAAGAGATAAACGAGTAAAATAAAAAATCCATAGCGAGTTGGAAATAAACAAGGACCATTTTAACAAATAAGGGGAATAACCAATATGGGAAATTAAAACCCGATTTAAAGAATTATAAGAAAAAAAAATAAAAGGCCGAGTGAAATTTATACAACAAATGTATCAGAACCCGATAAATACCACGGATAAAAACTATTGTAATTAATTACAGTGCCACATGCATTCCAACTGCCTTATAGCGATTATATAAAATATTTTTAAGACTTGTCACGCGTAAAAGTTTAATATGAACATCCTTACTGCTGACACATGAATACATTGACAAAGAAAACAATAACTAATCTGTACAAGCAAATGAATGACAGATGGTTAATGTGCTTTTTTGTTGCCAAGAGCTTCATAAATAAAATTAGAGACAATGATAAATGGGCCCCGTGAAGAAAACATCTTTCGTGGCGAATAATAAAGCCTCGGACAGTGAGAGGAAGGTAAGAGTTATTGTATAAAAAATATTTTCCCCGTGAGATCACATAAATGAACTAACGAGTAGCTAGTTTGCTTCCCTAGAAAAGCCTAAACTAGATTTTGAATACTTTATTTACGATGTAATCTAAATAAAACTGTTTACTATATATGTATGATCGAAATGGTAATAAATTTACAATCATTGCGGAACAAAATATTGGAAAATGTGAGACTGGAACACTGTAGCTGCCCTTGTTGGTTGGTAAGAATATTTTAAACGTGTTAACTACATTGAATATCCTTTAAGATTAAAAGCAAATTGATCAGCTTTCATGGTAACATTAATAGGGATACCAAGATGTAGTACTTGAAAATGGAGACAAAACGGTGCAGAAGGATATAAAAAAAAATACATTTCTTTAAAAATAGTGTGGAAAAATACAGAGATGGATATATTAAATATCTTCAAAAATATACTTAAAAGACAGGATTCCACAAGCAAAGCTCAGAACCGGTAGCTACAAACGGAAAATCACGCAAACACATGATCCAAATTGAAGGAGAGCGTAATCGCCAGAAAACACATGTATCAGGAAGTATAATCCGCCACAAATACCGCACGCAACTTCACTTCATTTGCATAGAGCTGAACTCTAATAGAATGTTGAAATTCAAGAGGCAGCAACAAAGGCTCTTCGGGCTGGCATGCAGAAGTGTTGACACAGTTCCCACCGTGTACCATGCTTGGACCTATTGTAAACTCTACACAATTTATAACGCCATAAAATCGTTAACACTTCAAGATAAATAATACTATAACTGAATTTTCTTATGACAGTGTTTAGTTAGGTATAATGGCGTTAAATTAGAGATGTGCCGAACACACAGAACTATTTTTTTTATAAATGGTCTGAGAAAATTTTGCATTACATAAGCATGATGTAAATTACAACTTAGATATTTTAATGAAATGTCAGAACAGAAAGATGAAGATGGTTATACAATAGGCGAGAGAAAGGTATATGGTCAACCAATTTTAAAAGGTCCCGAGGGGACCTTCAAGTACTTGGCCAATTTTTCTTTTGTTTTTTTCTTAAACTTTTCGCTATTCTCTCGCTGATAACTCGAGAACCCTTAACTTTGCATGCTTGTGTACGTTAACGAGCACCAGATTCTAGGAACAATTTCCATGTTCATGTTCCCTGTGGACGAAAGTACTGAACCCATTCTCGACAACCAAGAATAACCTAGATATCTTCCAAAAATCAGTAGAGTAGCTTAAACCGTTTTAAAGCTGCCTCTTAATTCGACGACAGAGGAGAGTGATATTCAGTATGGTCAAGAATAGGAAATTTTAATTCCTGTTTAATTATCGCCATCAAAATACGTGCGTTTACTTCATCTGAATTGTTTGAGTATTTAATGGATACTGGATCTTACGGGGAGAATAATACCACTGAGTGTGGATAAATTTGTCAGCCAATAAATATTTTTTTTTAAACTTGGCCTCAGCTTCAGCCTCTGGTATTGAGGGTTGTTTCGCTTCTATTTCATGTACGCTGACATACCAGTCAAAAATTGGTGTTGCACAACATATTTTTTTCAGTCCCCAACCAATCGTTCATGGCGACACAGCATGCGAGTGAGCTGAAGTTACTGTCGGTAATAACTCCACAGTTATTCAAATGAAATTCTGTGCGGTTTTCTAACATACGTTTTACAGCAAATTTCATGATTTTTCATTAATTAGCTTAGGTTACGTTAGGATAGTTTACAAGTAGGTTACATTGTCCTTAATCAATGAAAAATAACCAATTAAAACAGTGGGGTTTTAAACTTTTTTTCATAATGTCATCCTGAAGTCACATATTACTCTGTGGCACTCCAGTTAATATTCTATTACAACCGCTTCCAAAGAGTACTTAGTCTTAATAATAATAATAATAATTAATAATTAATAATAATAATAATGAAAACATACAAGCCCATAAAAAAACACATACGTAACAAAATATACAAGCCTGTTAGTGTTGGTAATACTCAAGCAATGTAGATCGCAACAAAATAAAAGAAACAAACAGAAAGTAACTTGTCTTCCTTAACTGTTTAGGTGAGATATTCGGGCTTGGTGTGAAAGGCAGATACTTTTGATATTAGCTGAAAAATTCTCCAGGCAGTCCCTCATTTTTCCCTTGACTGACTGTTG
The DNA here is from genome assembly GCF_026875155.1 of Cherax quadricarinatus. Lineage (NCBI taxonomy): Eukaryota > Metazoa > Arthropoda > Malacostraca > Decapoda > Parastacidae > Cherax > Cherax quadricarinatus. The sequence continues at coordinate 86,012,005 of NC_069406.1, read as the reverse complement.
AATTTCCTTCTTGTTAGTTTTTATGTTTGTGAACACAGTAAATCTTAACTCACACGGGTAAAATGTGAAAAATTGCAAAGCTTTTCTCGCAACCTGAAGATGCTTTAATTTCAGACTGCCATCATTACGCATTTCAATTAATTCCTCTTCTTCTGTGAGATTGAGCTTTAACGGGCTTGATACTGATGCAATAAATCGGTTTCTCAACCATTTGGGAAATGGTACTGATTTTTTTCGCAAGTACTTCAAGATGCCCCAATAATTCATAGCGTGAACTCTATATTCTTTGTTGTAGCAACTTGTGGGAACATATGCTGTCTTATTTCACTTTTACACCCCAAATTCTTACTTTATCTCCCAGAGCATTAATTTTTGTAAGTGGAAAATTAGACATTTTTAGTGTTGTCTTGCATGTTGGAATTTCCCTTGTTTAAATGTTCAAAGATATCCACTAAGCAGGGGATTTTTTAAATCAAGTGTTATCTGCAAACAAAAGATCAATTCTTACTGCCCATGGGTAAAAAAAGTTAACTCTTCCTTAAGTTTATACACTCGTGTCAACACTCTGGCTCGAGATAACCATCTTGCCCAGTGAACAATCTTACACAGACCATTCCCTGGGCTGCCCAGTGAACAATCTTACACAGGCCATTCCCTGGGCTGCCCAGTGAACAATCTTACACAGACCATTCCCTGGGCTGCCCAGTGAACAAACTTACACAGGCCATTCCCTGGGGCTGCCCAGTGAACAATCTTACACAGGCAATTCCCTGGGTTGCCCAGTGAGCAGTCTTACACAGGCCTTTCTCTGGGTTGCTCAGTGAACAATCTTACACAGGCCATTCCCTGAGCTGCCCAGTGAACAATCTTACACAGGCCATTCCCTGGGCTGCCCAGTGAACAATCTTACACAGGCCATTCCCCGGGCTGCCCAGTGAACAATCTTACACAAGCCATTCCTGGGTTTTCCAGTGAACAATCTTACACAGACCATTCCCTGAGTTGCCCAGTGAACAATCTTACACAGGCCATTCTCTGGGTTGCCCAGTGAACATCTTACACAGGCCATTCCTTGGGCTGCCAGTGAACAATCTTACACAGGCCATTCCCTGGGCTGCCCAGTGAACAATGTTACACAGGCCATTCCCTGGGCTGCCCAGTGAACAATCTTACACAGGCCATTCTCTGGGTTGCCCAGTGAACAATCTTACACAGGCCATTCCCTGGGGTTGCCAGTGAACCATGTCCACACAGGCCATTCCTGGGTTGCCCAGTGAAAAATCTTACACAGGCCATTCCCTGGGTTGCCCAGTGAACAATGTTACAGAGGCCATTCCCTGGGTTGCCCAGTGAACAATCTTTCACAGGCCATTCCCTGGGCAGCCCAGTGAACAATCTTACACAGGCCATTCCCTGGGCAGCCCAGTGAACAATCTTACACAGGCCATTCCCTGGGCTGCCCAGTGAACAATCTTACACAGGCCATTCCCTGGGTTGCCCAGTGAGCAAAGTTACACAGGCCATTCCCTGGGCTGCCCAGTGAACAAACTTACACCGGCCATTCGCTGCGTTGTCCATTGAACAATGTTATTCAGGCCATTCCCTGAGTTGCCAGTGAACAGTCTTACACAAGCCTTTCCCTGGGTTGCCCAGTGAATAATCTTACACAGGCCATTCCCTGGGTTGCCCAGTGAACAATTTTGCACAGGCCATTCCCTGGGTTGCCCAGTGAACAGCGTTACACAAGCCTTTCCCTGGGTTGCCCAGTGAATAATCTTACACAGGCCATTCCCTGGGTTGCCCAGTGAACAATGTTACACAGGCCATTCCCTGGGTTGCCCAGTGAACAATGTTACACAGGCCATTCCCTGGGTTGCCCAGTGAACAGTGTTATACAAGCCATTCCCTGGGTTGCCCAGTGAATAATCTTACACTGGCCATTCCCTGGATTGCCCAGTGAACAATGTTACACTGGACATTGCCTGGGTTGCCCAGTGAACAATGTTACCCTGGACATTCCCTGGGTTGCCCAGTGAAGAATGTTAAATGACATTCCTGGTTGCCAGTGAAGAATGTTACTGGCATTCCCTGGGTTCCCCAGTGAAGAATGTTACACTGGACATTCCTTGTTCGAGATAATAACTGAAAGAAACATTCTCTGGTCTTCTTCAAATTTTCAGCACTCTTGAATCCTAAAAATATTTTTTATGGAGTTTGTAGGGGCCAATTTCCGATTTTGCTCTCGAAATTGTATATTATCATTTTATATTATTGCAGTATTTTGCCTAAATTTACTGGTGAGGGACTCCACACCTAAGAAAATGGATTAAAACATCCTCAAGCTTGAATTAAAACTCATTACAATTCACTGGCGCTGTGTTTTGGAGTCTGTGTCATAGGTGGTCGGCTTTCATCTTTTATGGCCTCTAGGTTTTCCTCACTAGATGCTTTGCCTTGATTTTAGGTTGTGTAAATTTTTGCCATAGTGGTTTCCGTGAAATAACTGGATATTGTCTTACTGATCAGAAATAAATGACAGTTTTTTACTTTACTGAGTTATCCATATATTAAATCTACTTAATGTTTGTTTAAAAAATGCCTACTTAATTCCATACATTCATTATTAGTCTTTAAACGCTGATTAGTCTTATAGAAAATTTTTTTTAATTATTTTGGCTTGTGTTGCTACTAATTAGCTGTTTTTTATATAAGAAACTAGCTAAATTGAAATGCTTAGTTAATGTGATAATTTCTGAGTTTCGTATCTAATTACCTTTATCTTTCAACAATGGCAGCTTGGAAATTAGAACTGTGACTGCTTTCAGACTTTATCAGCTGGTAAATTTTAGGATGCTAGGCCTCTGAGAGTACAAGAATTTTGCCCTAAATCTTGAAAAGAGGTATTACTTCTGGAATGTTTGAATTAATTTAACGCTATTTTTGTTGGAATAATTGAGTATATTACTGTCCACGTGATTACTTGTATATACTAAATCTGTTCTCTTCAATTTGTCATTGCTAATACTTTGTTTCACCATTGGTGTTATGTGATACGAGGATGCTGAAATATATCTAGATAAACGGACTGGTTGGATTCTTATATAGCCAACACAAGTCGAGAGTGAGAGCAGCGCAGGTGTTAGGTATGAATAATATGCAACTCTCTGGGCTCTATTCTCTTTCTTGTTTTCTCATTTTGCACTAAACTTTTCTTACAATCTCTTTTTTTTTTTTGGTATTACGAACTTTCTGTAGAAATGTTTAGTAATGCAGTAATAATAACTAAGAAAAAATAACACTAATTGGAGTAATTTTATCAATGATTCTAAATATAACAGTGCATAACTGAAATAAGAAATTGCATTTACAGTCATAATACAATTTTTATTTTAATAGCATTGGCAATATCAGTGACAAAACAAATAAAAAAATCACGGTATAAAGCAGATAATCTGGACGTAACAGTTTCATGTGTGATGGTTTAGGTGAGTATGAAGTAACTAATGTGCTAAATACATTACAAAGCATTACTTTAACCGTACCAGGAGTCAGTGTTATAAGAATATTCGATATTCAGAGTAAATCTGTACCGCCGAAAATAAGCAGTGAGTGAACATATACTGAACCTTCCACTACGAGGAACAATTATTTTCACCTTAAGTATTCGGATGGTGTTAAAGTAGTGTAAATGCTCCCTCGACCATGAAGAAACAATCTGATATAATGTTCGTTTGTGTCGACAGATGAGAGTGAAGAGTATTTATTTACTTCTTGTATTTCAGAATTCATAATTATTCTGTAATTAAGTTTTTAAAATCTTGTTATTTAAACGCTGCCCAGTTCGGTTTCCCACGAGCCTTGACGCTGAAAGAAGGATGTAAAAGAAGAAATGGTAGTGTCGTTTAAGAGAGGCATTTTAGAATCTGACTTTTATATTTCTGACACTTTATTAGACAAAAATTATGAACTGCACCCACGATACCACCATCCACGATACTGCCCACGATACCACCACCCACGATACCACCACCCTCTCTCTCTCTCCTGTGAACTTCATTGCAAACCTACAAGTCTCTTCTGGGATGACTTCACATCGCAAGAATACACATAGCAAGAATATCTACGCTATCTGCTATTGTCCCAGTAGTTACTGCAGTGTTTGTGGGTATACCACAGGGGACAAAACTCTTCTTAGATGTAAGGAGCCTACTTGTTCCAACTACTGCCACACAGATTGCATTCCAGAAGAAGAATTTTGTTGCAGCCAGGTTGAAAATTTCAGAAAATTGAAGGATATCCATAATCCTGTGGTATATGTGGATACAAGCCTGGAGCTACAGGAGGAAGGTTCAGAAGTCCTACCTCAGGAACTCCTGTCCAAAGATCAAGACTGCCCTCTTGGGCTGTGTTGTAAAGTTGCAGCTAAGATAATCCATCACAGGGAAGCACTTCATGAGCTCCTCAAATCATTAGATAACCTCCAAGCTATTGTAGAAGGCCAGTGCAAGCCTACATCAAGTGACGTAAGCTGCTCACCTGATGGTGACACTATTGACAAAGACTGGAAGTCCCACACTGAGCTTAACTCAGGGGTAAATAACTGGTGGAATTCTGTCATCGTTAAGGCCCCACAGATTTACAGAGTTCAAAACACTACCTTTGGGAATTCTAACACAACTCCTTCGACCACCACAGAGGGAACAAATCCTCTTCCCAGCAACGAAGGAAGCCTTGGATCTGTTAATTCTCCTACATCTGACATCTCTGCTTCAGCCACTGCCAGTCCACTAGACGGTGCACATACCATCTCTGATCCTACACCTGTCAGCATACCTGCCGACACTATTCCAGAATCTGGCAGCAGTGCTTCATCGGCAAGTTCTGAGCCAGGAGTTTCTCCACCAGAGATTGGTGCAGTTAATAATCAGGGAACTATCACTGCACCTGATCACCTACTGCGCCAAAGTACGAACAGCAGGGACACATCTGTCAGAACTGGTAGAGGACGGGGTAGAGGACGTGGAAGAGGACGTGGAAGAGGACGTGGAAGAGGACGTGGAGGAGGACGTGGAGGAGGAAGACATCTACAGCCGTCTCACCCTCCACTAACAGTCCCAGCGGCAGAACCTGAGGACAAATCTGCAAAACACAGGAGGTGCAAGAAATCGTAGTCCACCCTCCCAGGCACCTAGGCTGTGCTCTCGCTGTCACCGGAAGGGGCACACTGCCAACAACTGCCTGCGAGATACCAGGAGGACCAGTGTCGGAAGAAAAAGGAACTTGACAGACAGGACCACCTGTTTAGAGACCTGTTCTCAGAACAAACCAGCAGGATCTCTGAATTGGTGAACACTCTCACACGTCACCCACTCAGCTACTCCTATCTCAGCCAAGCAGGTGGTATTGTGCCTTATACAAGACCACATACCTACATCCCTGCAGCTGCCTCAGTACCCTACCTCTCTCAAGGGCAGGCACCTTACATGCCCTACACACCCACCACTTCAAGCTGACCACATCATGAGGAGCCAGTCTATCAGCATCCTGTTGGCCAACATTAGAGGTTTCATTACTAATGTTGGAGAGCTCACACAGTTTTGTGAACACTCAACATCCCGACATGATAGCTGTTGTTGAAACATTTTTGGATGACAGGACTCCAGAAAATTTTGCAAGAATTGCTGGCTACACCTCATGGATTAGAATGGACAGGCAAGGGCAAGGAGGAGGTGTTGCTGTGTGCTTCTCTAAAAGTGTTCATGCCCAGCAAATTGATGTTGCCACCCCTACTCATCTTGAAATAATGTTCTTCAAACTCTGCATAAACACTAGTACCTCTGTACTAGCATGTGCAATGTACAGACCTCAGTGGCAACATGCAGACCCCATCAACTTCCTAATGGAAAATATGGACTCCCTTCTGCTACAACACAACTGTCAACAAATCATAATTGTTGGTGACCTCAACCAACACCTTATACAGAGGAACTTTGATGACCTTCTTGCAGTATTTGACATGAGAAACTTTGTTGATTTCCCTACTCACATCTCTGGCTCCTCCCTTGACCCAGTAGTGAGTGATCTGGCAGAAGGCATAGTCACCTGTCAACCCCTCGGCTACGTTGGATCGTCTGACCACAAGGCTGTTTTTACGACACTTAAGATCCCAACAGAACGAGGTGAGGAGTCCACACGCACAACCTGGCTATGGGAAAGAGGTAATTGGCCAGCCCTTTGCTGGTGAGCTCGCCACACCGATTGGAATGCTCTTCTCCAAGGGGATGTTGACAACCAAGTGAAAGCCTTCACTAGACACATCCTAAATCTACAACAAGAACACATTCCTCACCGGCAATATGTGACGAAGCCTACAGATCAGCCTTTGTTTGGCTTTCGTTGTAGTAAAGCATAGCGAAGGTATAAGAGACATCCTACCACCTATAAACAGGAACTTGCACAGGCAAGCCTGTAGGCATATGGGTGATGTTCAAAAGTGGACCATTGCTAAATGGGAGGTGGACACAAAAAGAAAGCTAGCATCAGGTAGGGTAGGCTCCAAAACCTGGTGGTCCCTGGTCAAGGACAGACAAGGTTATCTGCCTGACGAACTCATTCCACCTCTAAATCGACAGGATGGGACCACCTCTACTAGTAGTTAAGAGAAGGTAGACCTATTTGCTGAAGACTTTGCTACCAAAATGCAAGTTCCTGATCCAGCAAGGGACCCTCCTTGGCTAGCTGCAAGAACTGTGTCAAAACTGTCAGTGGTGACAATAAGGCAGGAGGAGGTGCATTTCCTTCTTAAATCGCTTGACCAAGAAAAGGCTGTGGGCCCAGACAAGTTGAGCCAAGATTGCTGAGATGTGCAGACCAGCTAGCAGCACCTCTAACTTGCATCTTTCAGCACTGCCTAGTACAGTGTAAATGGCCCTCTCTGTGGAAAGATGCAAATGTAGTACCTGTTCACAAAAAGAAGAGCAGAGCAGAAATCAGCAACAACAGACCAGTGTCACTCCTGTCAATCGCTGGTAAGTTCCTTGAGACAATAATCTCAAGACAAATGACAGAGTTTTTTGACTACCACTCACTACTTTGTGATCGTCAATATGGCCTCAGGAAAGGTTACTCTGCTGCTGATCTGTTGTTAAACCTCTCCACTAAGTGGCACCAGTCACTGGATGAACCCAAAGTCAGCTGTGTGGTAGCACTGGGAATTGCAGGCTCTACGCTGTCTCCTCAGTGATTACCTTCATCGTAAATCTCTAAGTGTAGTTCTCAATGGAACGGAATCAGCAAGACATCCTATTGGGGCAAGTGTTACACAAGGAAGCGTGCTGGGATAATTGTTATGGAATGTCTACTTCAACGACCTTCTTCATCTCATCCCAGAATCATATGCATATGCAGATGACTGCACTCTGACATTCACCATCTAAGAGCTATATCAGCTTGGGGAAATAGATGGCAAGTAACATTTGCACCTGAGAAAACGCAAATGATGATCATCTCTAGGCACCATGATGGTAATGCTGGTACAGTAGTAAGGATGATTGGGAGGGTGTTGGCACCTGGAGAAGAAGTTGATATCTTTGGGGTGAAATTTGACTCCAAACTAACCGTGAAGAACCATGTTGTAAATCTAGCAAACAAGGTAGCCAGGAAGTTTACAGCACTCTCGCCGTATCTCGCATCTGCTTGACAGTAGGTGTTGCAAGATTCTGTACGAGGCACAAGTACGCTCACACCTTGAGTATGCTCCACTTTCTTGGTTTGCCTGCCCCCCCTCTCATCTGCGACTGCTTGACAGAGTGGAGAACAGAGCAAAAGACGTCTCATCTCTCGCCAGGACCCATCCTGGATAGATCTGTCATTTCAGCAGAGCCTTCAACATAGGAGGGCTGTGGGTGGCCTTACTGTTATGTACAACGCCAATATTGTCAAAGTACCACACTTGGATCCACTTCGAGGACAGCGTGAAACAAGCTTTTATGCCACAAGACGGGCAGAAAGCAGCAACTTCACTCTGGCTGTACCCTTCTCCAGAACATCATTCCATCTGAGATCATACATACCCAGGATGACTCGAGTATGGAACACATTTGTACAGCATAATGTCAACGAGATAACGTCAGTTGATCAAATGAAAATGCTGGCCTACAGATGGCTCCAATTTCATCCTGTTCCCTACTTGTATGTCTCATAACAATAAAAATGCTTTCAAATGAGCTGATGTAGGTAACAGCTCTTAGCTTGTCAATAAAATTAGGAATCCTTAACCTGTAAATAGCTTGTCAATAAAATTATGGATCCTTAACCTTGTCAAACCCTGTGTAAAAAAGAATAATAAAATAGTTTTATATCTTGGCCTACAACCGGAAGTGTCAAGTTGGCTTACTCGGCAATGCTATTTTTGTCACAAAAGACAAGTAGATAGAACTATGGTCATTAGGTTTCTAGCTAGGAATGTCTTGATTACACATAGCACGAGAAGCACCTGCCAGTTATGCAACAAGGATTGTACCCTCGCCCCTCACAGATGGTTGTCATCCACGAATATAACGAGCGTCTGGGGTTTATGGACAACAGAAAACTTGACAGCTACTTGTCAAATTAGCATCAATCAAAATGCTGCCTCACTTTCCCAGTGCAGTTCATCATTCTGCTGCCAAATTCACTGATCTTTGAGGAACGTTAGGTTTTTCCATCAGTCCATGGAACATAATGACTCTCTCACTGTCTTACTCAGGAGGAGCAAGTCTCTAGAAACATTAGTTATCAAGACAATAAATATATTTCGTAAACATTTCCTCATCCATCTTTTCTCAAGTCCAAAAAAAATGAAAAAAAAAACTGTCCAAAATTCCACCTTCTCCCCAAAAATAAATAAAAGAAGGAAATGCTACTGGAGTTCTAACGTTTTTATTAGTAAGGATCCCATTTTTCCTAGGAATCTTACTACATCACAGGACAAACATTTACCCTGGGCTCCAAAAACTATCTTTTCTGACAGTGCCACAGGAGTATAATTTTTAACCATTCAAGATGGACATCTCACTGAGCTCAGCAGTGATTTCACAGGTGTAAAGTATGTAAATGCTCAGTCAAGAACAAGGTGATGCTTCAGAAAGCTTTTTTTTGCTTTCACCAGAATTTCCATTTAACGAGACCATTAAATTCTTTCCTCGGTGAAATCACTCTTTGAACTCAGGAAAAAATGAACCATAAGAACCAGGTATAAAAATATAAACTTCAAATGAAGACTGAAATACTGTGAAGTATATGAAAAGCTCTAAAATTTTATGGAAATTTAAATTTCGTTTATACAGCGTAGGTACAAACGATGAAATTTAAAAAAAAAAAGGGGAAACATTGGTTTATGTAGTGATCACTAAAGTTCTAAAACTGTAATAATTATGCTTTTACTGATATCAAGAAGAGGCAGTGTTCTGTTTGTCTTTGTTTTATATATAAGTTCAAGATCAGAGCGTTTGCATTTTAGATTTTGAAAGAAAAATGGTATATATTCAAATGGTATGAATATTAAAAAATTGGGATCGTCGCATAACTTCGGCATAGATTCAGTTGGCACTTAAACTGTTCGCCCTTTTTAAATGAGAAAGGGAAAAAACACTGGTGAAAGTAATTTGCAAAATATTCCCTATGGCATTTCCCATTTTCACTGTCTATGAACCTTCACTATGTTGTTTATTGTGATTAGAGTTTATGAAGCTTTTTCCAAATTTTAATATTCTGAATGTCATCATTATCTTTCATATATCCCCCTCAAGGGGGGTTCCTAATGCTAGTAAAGGACTTTTGATGTATGGAATTGGATCTGTGTTTCCAGTTCCCTGAATAAAGCCTAAATGTCTTCCACCTAGCCCCACCCAAAGGCTCTGACTAATCCCAACTGCTTTAGCGCTTCCCAGGTTTTAACAATGATTTAAATATATCTATACATTTATCTATATTCTCTATCAAAGGCTAAACATCAATAATCTTGCTCCTGCCAAATTTGAACTATACTCAAGTGATCTAAGGGGTAGGAGAAGTTCTTCCGCATTTCATAAATTAAGACAGTAATAGGCTGCCCCCCCCCCCTCCCCAGAACTCTTATTTCCTTGTTTTTTTTTCCTCTAGGAGGGATTCAGTATGCCAGGCAGGATACCATCTTCAAGAACCAGATGTTGAGCTCAAGAAACCATTCCTGTGGCCTTCTTGAGTGAGTAGATACGTATTTAATCGTAAGTTTTGGATTACGAATTAGTGCTCTAGACTGGAACTGGAGTGGAATGGAAACAGTGTTTATGAGATGAAGTGTGAATGAAGACTTGATGAGCTCAAGGGGGAAGTAATGCTCAGTGCTCGAAAATGAACTAATCCTCTATAAACAGAAGTGTGAATCAAGGCTTTAAAATACTTTTTAATCTGGGTGTAAACTAGTACTTAAATGGAGTTGAACTGGTGTACAAAGAATTCGAACGGGTTGTCCCCGGGGGCGAGTGGAGTTCTTAGTCTCGCTGACCGTTTGTTATCCACTGGACCATAACGGACAAAAAGATTCATCCAACTAGGAATATTTCAATACTCCACACGAAGGTTATCATTAGACAAGTTAATCACAAATGAGGATGGCACGCTTCCTTGCAAGATTTAAGACTCACGGACCGTGGGTTCGAAACCCGCTAATTCTGCGATTCGTTAGGTAAATGGACACATATGCAACTAATGTGTCATTTTTTTTGTGACAAGCTTCGCTCTCACGAGCTTTTCAAGCTGTTACGCACTGACAAAGCTCCTGTGCAACATTTAGAATCATTATTATTGGGGAAAAACGTTTCGCCAGCAAGTGCTTCTTAACCGTGGCTAATGTTGCCACATTAAAATGTCACAGTAGTTTCATCTGCGTCCATTTACCTAACATTTTGTCGGTAATTCTACATTATTTTGAGATTTATTGCGATCGTGTTATTATGATTTGTGAGTCCGAAAGCTCTAACAGCTGAAATTAAAAGGGGGGGAAAAAACCCCTTTTTTTTGGGGGGAAAAGGGGGCCCCCCCTTTCCCAAAAAATTTTTTTTTTTTCCCAAAGGGGTTTTTGGGGGGGGTTTTTAAAAAGGGTTTTAAAAAAAAAAAGGGGGTTTTTAAATTTTCCTTTTAACAAATTTTTTGTTTTTAAAAGGGTTTTAAAGGGGGTTTTGGGGGGGAAAATTTTAAAAAGGGGGTTGAAGGGAAACCCGGGGGGGGAAAAAAAAGGGGGGGGTTTTTTTTTTTTTTTTGGGGAAAAGGGCCCGGGCCCCCCCCCCCCAAAATTAAATAAAAAAATTTTAAAAAAAGGGGGGTTTTTTTAAAAAAATTTGGGGGCCTTTTTTTTAAACCCAAAAGGGGTTAAGCCCCCCTTTTTTTTTAAAAAAAAATTTTTTAAAATTTTTTTTTTGGGGGGGGTTTTTTTAAAATTTTTAAAGGGGGGAAAAAAGCTTTTTTTTTTTTTTAAAAAAAATTTTTTTAAAATTTTTTTTTAAAAGGGGGGGTTTTTTTTTCCCCCTTGGGTAAAAAAATTTTTTTTTTAAATTTAAAAATTTTTGGTTTTTTTTTGGGGTTTTTTTTTGGGAAAAAAATTTCCCCGGGGAAAAAATTTTTTTGGGCTTTTTAAAAAAGGGGAATTTTTTTGTTTTTTAAAGGGGGGAAAAAAAAACCCCGGGGGGGGGGAAAAAAAAAATTTAAAAAAAAAAAAAAAAAACCCTTTAAAAATTGGGGGAAAAAAAAGGGGGGGGGGGGGGGGGGTTTTTTTTAAAAAAGGGGAAAAAAAAAAAAAAAACGGGTTTTTTTTTAAAAAAATTAGGGGGAAAAAAAACATTTTTTTTTTTGGGGGGCCCAAAATTAAAAAAAATTTTTTTAAAAAATTTTAGTAAAAAAAAAATTTTTAAATTTTTTCCCCAAAAATTTTTTTTTTAAAAAAAATTCAAAAAAAAAAAATTTTTTTAAAAATTTTAAAAAAAAAAAAATTTTTGGTTTTTTTTAAAAAATTTTTGGGCCTTTCTTTTTTTTTTTAAAAATTTAAAAAAAAAAAAAATTTTTTTTTAAAAATTTTAAAAAAAAATTTTTTAAAACCCCCCCTTTAAAAAACCCCCAAAAATTTTTTTGGGGGGGAAAAAGGGGGGCCCCCCCTTTGGGGTTTAAAAAAAAAAAGGGGGGTTTTTAAATTTTTTTAAAAAAAAAACCCCGGGGGGGGTTTGGGGTTTTCCCTTCCCAAAGCCCGGGGGAAAAAAAAAGGGAAATTTAAAAAAAGGAAATAAAGGGGTTTTGCCCTTTTTTTTTAAAAAAATTTTTAAAATTTTTTAAAAAAAATTTTTAAAAAAATTTGGGGGAAAAAAGGGGGGAAAAACCTTTTTTTTTTTTTTTTTTCGGGGTTTTAAATTTTTTTTAAAAAAAAAAAATTTTTTTTTTTTTTTGGGGGGGGTTTTGGGAATTTTTTAATTTTTTTTTTTTTTGGTTTTGGGGTTTGGGGGGTTTTTGGGGGGTTTTTTTGGTTTTTTTAAAAACCCCCCAAAAGGGGGGGAAAATTTTAAATTTTTTTTGGGGGGGGGGGGGAAAAATTTTTTGGGTTTTTTAATTTTTAAAAAAATTTTTTTTTAAAAGGGGGGAAAATTTATTTCTTAAAATTTTTTGGGGGTTTTTTTTTAATTTTTTTTTTAAAATTTTTTAAAATTTTAAAGTTTTCCGTTTTCTTAAAAAAAGGGGGGCCCCCCTTTTTTAAAATTTATTTTTTGGGGGGGGTTTGGAAAAAACCATTTTTTTAAATTTTTTCCCGGTTGTTTTTTTTTTTTTAAAAATTTTTTAAATTAAAAAAAAAAAAAAATTTTGGCCCTTTTGGTTTTTTAAATGGGTTTTGGGAAAAAATTTTTTCCAAAAAAAAAATTTTAAAAAATGAAAAAAAAAAAAAAAATTTTAAAAAAAAAAAAAATTTCAAAAAAAATTTTTTAAAAAAAAAAGGGGTTTAAATTTTAAAAAAAAAATTTTTAAAAAAAAAATTTAAAGAAAAAAAATTTTTAGGGTTTTTTTTTGGGGGGTTTTTTTGGGGTTTTTTTTGGGGTTTTTTTTTTGGGGGTTTTTTGGGGGGGGGGTTTTTTGTTTTTTTTTTTTTTTGGGGGGTTTTTTAAAAGGGGGGGGTTTTGGGGGGTTTTTTTTTGGGGAAACCCCCTTTTGGGGAAAGGGGGGGAAAATAAAAAAATTTTTTTTTTTTTTTTTTTTTTTAAAATAAAAAAAATATATATATTTAAAAAAAAAATTTTTTTTTTTTAAAAAAAAAAAAATTTTTTTTTAAAAATTTTTTTTTAAAAACCAAACCAAGGTTGGGGGGGAAAAAAAAAAAAAAAAGGGGGGGTTTTTGGGGGTTTCCCCCCCCCAAAAAAAAAGGGGGGGGGAAAACCCCGGGGGGGTTTTTTTTGGGTTCAACCCCCCGGTTTTAAATTAATTTTTAAAATTTTTTTTTTTTTAAAATTTTTAATTTAAAAAAAAAATTTTTTAAAAATTTTTTTTTTAAAATTTTTTTCCCAAAATTTAAAAATTTTTTTTTTTTAAAAAAAAAAATTTTTTTAAAAAAATTAAAAAATTTTAAAAAAAAAAAAGAAATTTTTTTTTTCCCCAAAAAAATTTTTTAAAAAAGCAAAAAAAATTTTTTTTTTCCAAAAGGAAAAAAAAAAATTTAAAATTTTTTCAAAAACCTAAAAATTTTTTTTCCTTTTTAAAACCCCCCCTTTTTTTTTTTTTAAAAAAATTTGGGGGTTTTTAAAATTTTTTTTTCCCCCTTTTCCCCCCCTTTTTTTTTTTTTAAAAAAAATTTTTTAAAAATTCCCCTTTTTTTAATTTTCCCCCAAAACCTTTTTTTTAAAATTTTTTTAAAAAAAAAATTTTTTTTTTTTTTAAAATTTTTTAAAAAAAATTTTTCCCCCCCCGGGGGGGAACCCTTTTAAAAAAAAAATTTTTTTTTTTGATTTTTTCCCCCTTTTTTAAAAAAATTTTGGCTTTTTTTTCCCCCAAAAAAAAAAAAATTTTTTTTAATAAATTTAAAAAATTTTTTTTTAAATTTTTTAAAAATTTTAAACCGGGGGAAAAATCACAAAAAATTTAAAAAATTAAAAAAAAAGGGGGGTTTTTTTAAAAAAAAAAAAAAAAAAAAAAAGGGAAAAAAAGGGGTTTTTTGGGGGAGGGTTTTTTAAAAAAAATTTTCCAAAAATTTTTTGGGAAAAAAAATTTTTTTTGGGGGTTTTTGGGGGGGGAAAATTAAAAAAAGGGGGGGTTTTTTTGGGTTTTTTCCTTTTTCCCCGGGGGGTTTTTTTTTTAAAAATTTTTTCCCTTGGGGGTTTTTTTGGGGGGAAAAAAATTTTGGGGGGGTTTTTAAAATTTTTTGGGGGGAAGGGGTTTTTTAAATTCCCCGGGGTTTAAAATTTAAAAAATTTGGGTTTTTAAAAAAAAGGGGGGAAAAAAAATTTTTTTTTTTAAAATTTTTTAAAATTTTTTTTTTTTAAAAAGGTGAAAATTTTTTTTTTTTTTTTTTTTAAAATTCAAAAAGTTTTTTAGGTTGGGGGGATTTTTAAACCTTTTTTTTTTTTTTTTTTAAAAAAAAAATTTTTTTTTTTTTTTCTTTTTTACCCCCCCAAAAAAGGGCTTTTTTTCCCCCTTCGGGGGGTTTTTTTTTGTTTTAAAAAATTTTTTTTTGGGGGTTTTTTTCAAAAGGGGGAAAAATTTTTTTTCCCCCAAAAAAAAAAAAAGGGTTTTAAAAAAAAATTTTTTTTCCCCCGGGCCCAAAAAAAATTTGGCCTTTAACCCCCCAAAAAAAAAAAAGGGGAAAAAGGGGGGGAAAATTTTTTAAAAATTTTTTTTTTTAAAAAAAAAAAAAAAATTTTTTTCCCAAAATAAAAGGGAAAATTTTTTAAAAAATTTAAAAAACCCCCTTTAAAAAAAAAACCCTAAACCCCCCCAAAAAAAATTTTTTTAAGGGGGAAAAAATTTTTTTAAAATTTAAAAAATTTTTTTCCCAAAAAATTTCAAACCGGGAAAAATTTAAAAATTTTTTTTTTTAAAATATTTAAAAAAAAATTTTTTTTTTTCCTTAAAAAAAAAAAATTTTTTTTTTTTTTTTTTTCCCCAAAAAAAAAAAAAAATTTTTTTCCCCTTTTAAATTAAAAAAAAAAAAAAGGGGGGGTTTTTTTTTTTTTAAAAAAACCCCCCCCGGGGGTTTTTTTTAAAAAAAAAAATTTAAAAAAAAATCAAAAAAAACCCCCCCGAAAAAACGGGGTTTTTTTTTGGCTTTGGAAAATTTTAAAAAAAATTTTTTTTCCCCCCCTTTAAAACCCCCAAAAAAATTTTAAAAAAAAAAATTTTAAAAAAAAAAAAAAAAAATTTAATAAAAAAAAAAAAAAAAAGGGGGGGAAAAAAAAAACCCCCCGGGGCCCTCCAAAAAAAAAATTTTTTTTCCCCCTTTTTTTTTAAAAAAATTTCGGGGGAAAAAAAAAAAAAAAAATTTTAAAAAAACCCCAAAAAGGGGTTTTTTAAAAAAAAAAGGGGGTTTCCCTTAAATTTTTTTTCCCCAAAAATTAAAAAAAACCCCCCCCTTTTTTTAAAAAAGGGGTTTTTTTTCCCAAAAATTTTTTTCTTTTTCCTAAAAAAAATTTTTTTTCCCAAAACTTTTTTTTTTAAAAATTAAATTTTTTGGGAAACAAAATTTTAAAAAATGCCCCCACCCTTTTTTAAAAAAGGGGGCCCCTTTTTTTCCAATTTTTTTTTTCCTTTTTTTTTTTTTAAAATTTTCAAAAAAATTTTCCTTTAAAAAATTTTTTTGGGGGAAAATTTCAAAAAACCTTTTTTTTTTTAAAAAAAGGTTAAATTTTAAAAAATAAAAATTTTTTTTTTTTTTAAAACCAAAAATTTTTTTTAAAAAATTTTTTTTGGGGGGGGAAAAAAATTTTTTTAAACCCCCCCCTTTTTAAGGGGGTTTTTTAAAAAAATTTTAAAAAAATTTTAAATTTTTTTTTTTTTTAAAAAAATTTTTTAATTTTTAAAAAAAATTTTCCAAAAAAAAAAAAAAAATTTTTTTAAATTTTTGAACCCATTCCCTTCTTGATGGCGAATTCCCCAAAATTTCCCCCCCCCCAAAAAAGGTGAAAAAAAAAAAAACACGAACCTGGGGGGGGAATGAAATTCCCAAAAGTTAAAAGGGGCGATATGAAAAATTTTTGTATTACGAGTATATTTTTTCATTTCGTTTAGCTATTTTGATTTGACTTTTAAAATTGGGAAAAAGGGGTTTCTGAAAATTTGGGCTAGTATAGTACCTATTTAATTTGTTTTTTCATGGGATGAATTTGTTGTTTTAAAAAAACACAAAGAAAAACTTTTTTAAACGTTGGAATCCCATTCTAACGGAGAAGCTTATCTAAACGTCTTTTTAAAAATTTTTTTTCCCAGTTTGGGGTTTTTTTAAATTGCAGTTTAGTGGGAATTTAAATCCCAGGGTTTTCCAGTTTTTGGACACTGTTTTGCTTTTTCCCATTTATTTAAAAATAATGTTGACGAAAGCATTCCCTTTTTGAGGGATAATAATCCCTTTAAGGGTTTTTTCCCAATAAAAGGGACTGATCGAAAATTTTTTCCAAATAGTTGAAACCGGAATTTGCGTTTTCAGAATAATTACTTTGGAAAAAGCCTTTTCTGGGCGGGTTCCCCAAAAGTTTTAACCCTTGCTGGGTTTCATTATTTTTATTTTAAGTTTTTGGGTGAGTAAATTTTTCCCAAATTTTCCCAAATGTATTAGCAAATTTTTTTTCCCTGAAAAAAAACGTGTTTTGATTTATACCCTTTTAAAAAATGGAGTGTCTTTTAAAAGGAAATTATTTTTTTTTTCTTTTTGGTCTGTCTCAAAATTTTAAAAATTTTTTTTTCTTTGCCAATTTATACAAAAAAAATCTTCAGGGAAATTTTAGGCATTTTAAGTATATTGTAAAAGAGAACAGTAAACAGGAAAAAAATCCGTTTTTGTTATGGTGCTAAAAAAAATTTAACCCAGAAGAGACTTGTATTTTTTGAACATTCTCGCCATATTTTTCCCTTTTCCTTCTCATTCGTTCGTCTTCAAACTTTCAATGCTGGAAATTTTAGAAACTTGGGGAGAAATTTTTTTGGGCTTTTTGCTGTAAAATTTTAAAAAATTGTGTTTTTAATTAGAAGAAAACTTTTTGTGTTTTTAGTTGTGTGCAGAGGCCATTTTGACACTTTTTAAAATCATGGGTAATTCTATTTTACTTTATTGGGATTTTTTTGCTTTGATGGTGGGGGGCTCTTCATCCAAAAGGGCCCGGATTTTCTTCCTCTTTCTTGGACTGAATTTGATTGCCTCCCATTTCCCCAAACACTATATGAACCCCCTGCGGGGTTTAAAGGGCTTTTCCCCTGAAATTTAAAAAATATCCCAATTTTTGAACGGGCCCTGAATCCTAAATGGCTTATTCAAAGTTTGAAAAAGATCAACTTTACATAAGGTTTAAATTACCCCGGGAAAAAAAATTTTTTTGTTCTGTGCAAAAAACGAAGGAATGCATTTTTTTGTTAAGCATTTACCCCAAAGAAAAAAACCCCTTTGGAAAAGGACTTTTTTTTTTATGTTAGGTTTGTTTTAAGTTATCATGTGTCAGAATATTAGTCAAATGATTTCGTGAAATAAATGAAGAATGTTTTGTTAGATTAAAAAAAATAAACCCCACGGGGGAAAAAAGACAATGGCAACATCTGGGTATCTTTATTGTAGGCGTTTTGCCATCCCGTGGTTTTTTTAAAACAAAATTTCCCGGGGATAAATTTAAAAGGGCAGTAGGGGCTAGTAAAAAAGATGATAAAATTTACCCTCAACCCCGGAGTAGGTGCCCAAAAAAGAACCCTTTGTCGTGGGGATTCTGAAGCAGAAGCAAGGAGCCTGGCGCTTATATTGAACGTCAGGGGTAGCAGAAACAAATCAATGGGAGGCGGGGTTTTCCCCGTGGAAAATAGGTCCTTCCCAAAGAGATGGGGGTTTGTTTTTGTGTAGTTGTCGTAGTTTTTGAAGGTTATGTAATGTCCTTTTGAATCAAGATCCCATGATGGGCAGTGTTGAAAAAGTTTTGCACAAATTGCACAATTTAATTTACGGTGTTTTATTAATTTGGTTTTTTCAGGGTTTAA
Source organism: Cherax quadricarinatus (assembly GCF_026875155.1). Lineage (NCBI taxonomy): Eukaryota > Metazoa > Arthropoda > Malacostraca > Decapoda > Parastacidae > Cherax > Cherax quadricarinatus. Next base: position 85,993,792 of record NC_069406.1, on the reverse strand, counting down.
ATCAAAGTTTAAAGTCTTTTTTGGTTTCTATAACAAACTGTTTTCTCTCAAGACCCTTGTTAAAAAATTTCAATGTATGTACAAAGGCTTACATTAGTTTATTACTATCTTTTCTTTCTCCCGAAATTTTGGTTTAGTCTTACTTTTGAGTTAAAATTTGCATTGATTTCGGCCTGGGTTAAGTTTTCAGTTTCCTTTTCTTTGATGAATTTTTTGGGGGTGCAACTTTTTTAAAAAAAAGTTTCAAATTTTTTTTTTGCTATTTTTTTTGTGCGGGAAATTTAAAATGGATATTAGTTTCCATATGACTTTGGGAAAAGTTTTTTTGTTTTTTTTTAAATATTCAAAACCCCTTTTTAAAACCTTTAATGCATTTTCAATTATACTCCCCTTTGTTCTAGTATTCCGTTTTCCGGGAATTTAGGCCAACGGAGGTTATGGAACACGGGGATGGCCTCTGTCAGCTCCTCATCGACCGAAATACATTTAGATTTTTGTATAAAGTTTTCCAAAGTTTTTTAATTCCTTTCTTTAATATTGTTGTTTTTAATTCTGTACCCTCATTTTTTGTTTTATAAGTGAATTTTTTTTTTCCTAGTCCATGGTTTTTTGGCTAGGTCAGCCCAGAAAAGCCAAATTATCATAACACTGATTTTAAATTTCCCTAGTTAGATGTACTATGAAGTTGAAACTAAAATTAAATCACCCGGAAGGCGTATTAAATAATACAAATAGAACAACTTTAATTAAACCTAACAAAATTTTACCAAAAAACTTTCACCATTTAAAAGATTTTATCGAGTGCCCGGAGGAGCGTTTTGGGAGAGGAGAGTCTCATTCAAGGGGTGTTTTCGGTTGTCTTTTGATTCTGGATGAAGTATCCCGAAAAAATGATTTTCCGTTCCTTCATTTTTCAGTGTTGGTTTTAAAAGCTGCTCTTGGGTAGAGGTTCTGTTAATGTATTTCTAATTTTTTTTTATTTTTCGTAATTTCCCCCTTTTCATTTTTTTGTTTTTATTATTTTTTTAATTTAAAATTCCCTTTTAAAATTTTATAAAATACGCAGTTATTTTTTTTTTTACTAGGAAATTTTTCTTTGTGTTTTCTAGGAAAAAATTTTAGCTTCCTTTAAAAGGGTTTAAAAGGGGGTGTTTTCTGTCATTTGGTTTTAAAATAAAATAAAATTTTTGTTTGTAAGAGCTGTTTTCTAAACCCAAAAGTTTGAACAAGAAACCCCAAGGAAGGTTAGACTTTATGAAAAAAATTTTTGAAACTAAATCGGGGAAGACTTTTAAATTTTAAATACCAAAAATCAAGAACTTTACGAACTAATTGCTGTATTTTTTTCAGTCGCTAGGGAAAAAGTTTTTAGGGTTTTTCCTTTTTACTCTTAAAAAAAAAAAAAACTTTCAAGCTTTCCAATCCCTTTCTGGGGCAAAGGCAGTTTTTATTTTTTTTGGGGAAAACATAAATGTAATAATGTTGGTTAGGAATTCCGACATATGTAAAGTTTAAAAAGGGCACAAATGTGGGCATTTTATTGTGGGAACTTTTGCTTGGGCAAAAACTCCTGGAAAACGAAACGTTGCCACCAAAAAAAATGTCACATTAGTTGCAATTGTGGGCCCTTTTCGAAAAAATAAATTTTTATTTGTCTGTTGGGAAATTTTTTAAAATGGAAAACCCCTTTTAAAAATTTTTGGGGAGCCAACCTTTAATTCCCAGAAAGGTTTGGGTGGAAAAAAAAAAAAAAGTGAAAAAAAACATGTAAATATTGAACCCTAGACATTTACGTAATTTTTAATTAATCTAACAATAAAAATGCCATATATAAAAATTTCGAAAGAGAAACAAAGTAAAAAAAAAACAGATATTCAAGGCAGGAGTTGGTATAACTTCAAATGTGTCGTTGCAGTTTTTCGCTTGATCCAGTGAAACAAAAGGGAAAGTGAATAAAAATTTTTTCCCTAATTTGGAAAAAGGGTATACTACCAGAAACCCATTAGCCCGACCCATGGTAAAAAAGGCAAGAGGGTCTTAAGGGGGGGATTTTTCAAGTACGGGATATTTATTTTTAGAACAAACTTAAAAATTAGCTTTGGGTTTTTGTGGTTTTGCTTTCAGTAAATTTAACCAAAGGGAACCTTGGTTTAAAGGGAAACACTCTAGTTCAGAGGGGGTTGAGCTACCCCCGATTTCCCTAAACAAATTTTCATTTCATTTTTCCATTAAATTTTAATAATTTTACAAGGGGAATGTAGGGAAGGTGCTTTCAGTGCGTTGAAATTAAAAAATTATTTAAAAAAGGGAAAAAAGGTTTATTGTTTAAAAATTTAAAACCAAATTCCCCGCACCACCCCGTGATATTGGCATCGGTTTTAACGTTTTTTTTGTTTTGCTTAAAAACCCCAAATTTCCAGAAGTGTCATAACAGTTGTTAACGTTGATTAATTACGTTAACTATAATTTTTGATTTACAGTTTCTGGCATAATTACTATGGATTTTTTAAAATTCGATATTTTCTACTAAAAAATCAATTAAATATATTCCCCTGATGTTAAGGATGTTTTTTTTACACCCGTTCAGGTCAAATATTTTACATTGATTAATATTTGATCTGACCATTCCTAAGGGTTTCCCTTAAAAGTGGGGGTGCCCCTTCCTTTATTTGGGAAAAAAAGAAAAAAAAAAATTTTATAAGGGGTTCTGGTTTACTTTCATTTTGGTCCCTAATGGGAAATTTTTTTTATTTCGTCCTTTTAAAAACAAATTTATTAAAATCTCAGTTCCCCCCGGTCGAGGGAATTTCCCGGCCCCTGAGGGGGCGTTCAACGCCATTTTTTTGCCACCACGTCTTTTTCTGATTTTTTGTGAAGATGGGATTAAGTCTTGCTGGAAAATCCCAAAAACCATCACCATACTAGTCCATTCTTGAGGCAAATAATTAAAAATTTATACTTCTTTTGTAACTTAACCTGGTTCATGGTATCCTCAAGAAAAGGGGAACGACTTTTTTCCATGAACGGGAATGGGTTCGCACACCATGATTTTCTATGAAAAAATTTTACCGTTTTTCTTCCGGTATTTAGGCCATAAAATTTTCCCCATGTGACGCCTTTTTACGGTCAACCCAATGCCCAAAGATTGTTAAATTGGGGGGTAACCCATGCAAAATTTAAAAAAAATTTTCAGAAGTGGGGGGTTGGTAAGCGAATGATAATCTTAACACCGTCTGTTAAAAGTAGAAAAACAATAACAGTGGGGAAAGGGGAAATTTTTTTTTTCAAAAAAGGAATTTTTATTTTAATAATATTCTTTTATGGGAAAAAAAAGGGAAAAAAATACTGAAAGTAAATTTTTACGCTTCCCTTTTTTGAGAGTCCACTCAATGTTTTTTTGAAACCCCCAAAATTTAAAAATTTTAGTAAATAAACCATACCCGGTTGGGGAAAAAAAAACCCCCGATCAGAGAGTCTCAAAAAATCCAGACCCTTTGGTTAGCCACTGGACCAGCTAGCCAAAGCGGGGCGGTTCTGGAGTTTTGAGACTCTCTGACGCGGGTTCTAGCTCCCCCGTGGAATGGTTTGTTTGCAGTCGTGTCATTATGATTTCGTGAGTCATGTAAACGTTCAATAAGTTGCAGCTTCTTTCTGGGACGATATGTTTTCAATTCATTCTTCAAAAGCTTCTCATTAACTGTCCTACGGGCAAGGCTAACACCTGCTGCTGCTGGGTCAGAGGAAATCTACCTGCAAGATGCTATTCTATTTTTATGAGCCATTTGTACTATTTTTCTGTCTAATCTCGTGTTTTCAGTTTCTGCCACATCTCCCCACCTCTTTCGAGTTTAAATCTTGATCGTAATTCAATTTCTTTTTAATTTTACTGACTGTTTGAGTTGAAACACCAAGTTTTATTGCAATTTCTTTCTTTTTCACTGTATTATCTCTCAATAAAATGCTTATCTGTCCTACTTTGCGAGAGCTCAGATAGCTACTTTTACCCATCTCTGCTGATTTTCTATCTAACCATTAAACTGCAAGAACAAAAACAAAAGGCACTTTTAGTAGCTACCACGGGCACAGAAAATACAATAAATACACACTAATGGAATTATCAGAGTCAATAAGAAGCAGAAAAATAACCTTTGCTCGCCAAACCAGGACAGCAAGGAATTATGCAAAACTTTGATGGTTAGCATGATGCCCACACGTGTTGAAGCACTTATGAATGCTACGGATGATCAAACAAAATATTAATCATTATTAAATAGTTCATCTGAACCGGTGTATCAAAATAGATCCATTAGCAGTCAGTGAAAATTGGTTTAATTGACATTTTAGTAGAAAAATATAATGATTCTCAGTAGTGTATATGTTTTCTAATCCAACCTAACCCAACCTTCTACAGAGATTTGGAAACGTTCTGAAATTGATGCTGCAATCATCGTAAGAAGAATCACTAAAGTACAATGAAAATATATTATATAGATGGTATAGTAGGGAGAAATGGACAGACACATTACTGGCAAAACCTGATGCGGTCAGGGTAGACTGTTGGGCAGAAAGTTACTGTTAGAACCCGAAAGTCCAGAGTAGAGATGAAGAGTGATCATCACTGACACTGCATGGAGGCTATGGAATCACTGGGAAGACCTACAGCCCAGAGTAGTGTTATGCAGGAGCATCAGTGGCATAGTATGAAGATTAAGGAAGAGCGAATAGCAGGGGAATCACTGCCAAGACCTGGAGACTAGGGTAGTTATCCAGAGTAATCGCTAGCCGAATTTAAAAACCAGGGTAGAGTTATTTATTAGAATCACAGGCAGGATTTGATTGTGAAGGTTGAGAGATGTCAGAGAGGGTGGGAGTGGCATCTTTGACAAAACGTGGAAGCCATGAAAGAGAGTATGGCAGGGGTATCAATAGCTGGACCTGCAGTATTGGGCAGAGTGATAGGCAGGGGAATCCCAAAAAGGACCTGGTAACCAGGGTAGAAAATTGAGCAGGGGCATCGCTAGCAGGACCTGAAGATTAGGAAAGAGTTAATCAGGGACACCACAGGCAAGATATGAAGGTAATAGTAGGACACTGAGAATAGTTATCACTTGCAGGATATAATAACAAGAGCAACTCTCACAGTTTGACTGTTTTCAGCATTGCTCCAGAAACTCCTGAACCTGCTGGCAACAGCGCTGGTCAGAGTTATAGAACAACATAATGTTTCCGAACAGCCACAACTGGGTTCCTGGCAGTCTTCTAGCCATTGATGCAGAGCGCGGGAAACCGTCCTTGCACGTTTATGAATTAACCTTAGGCGACTTACGTATGAATGCCACATAGCAAGACGCCCGGTACCTCTCTAATAGATAGTGTTTATCAGAGAGCAGTCAGGTTTCACTCTCCTCTCAACTTCTTCAATTTCAGGACACTATGATATTGATTGCCCTGCACGCTGATAGTCCCACCTTTAATGTTGATACTGTTTATGACAAACTAACAGACAGTAATCATTTAGACCACTTGTGGTGGCACCTTAACGAAATTCGAATTTCACTAACCCATATTATAATTTAAACCACCTCCGCAATGCATGTGCCATTCAAGTTTAACACCAGTATTCTGTTTTTATTAGCATATTAACAATAATTTGATTATAGTGTATCAAGTAGCCACGCTCAGTGAGTATTCTTTACCGACCTAGATTTGGAAACCCAGCTGCCGAGATCTGATGATGGACGTCTACTGTGTTATGCATGAGGATTATATTGGTCTCTGGATTCTCTGCCTGATGTAATAATGCTCGCCTCTATCATCTCTCTCACTGTCTCCCGTAGGATGGTAGGCAAGCTGTTTACACACACACACACACACACACACACACACACACACACACACACACACACACACACATACACACACAGAGGAACACCAACATGGACTATACCAACAAGTGTTGGATGATATACACACAACGAGAAGGAGGTGGAGAAGCTGCTAACTGAGCTTGATAACTCAAAGGCGGTGGGACGGACATCTCCTCGTGTGTCCTTAGAGAAGGAGCAGAGATGCTGTGTGTGCCACTAACCACAATCTTTAACGCATCCCTTGAAACTGGGCAACTACCCCAGGTATGGAAGACGGCAAATGTAGTCCCCATTTTTATGGAAAGAGACAGAAACGAGGCACTAAACTATAGACCTGTGTCACTGACGTGTATTAATATGCAAAGTCATGGAAGAAGATTATCAGGGGGAGAGTAGCGTGGAGAACCTTAGTAGACAATCGGGAACAAGATTATAAGCTACCAGCATGCAAGGATCATAAGAAGGCAAATCCTGTGTCAACAAACCTACTGGAGTTTTATGACAAGGGTAACAGAAGTAAGACACGAGAGAGAGGGGTGGGTTTGGGATGCATTTTCTTTTGGACGGCAAGAAGGCTTCGACAAAAGTTCCCAACAGCGAGATTATTGCAGAAATGCTAGAGGACAGGCACGTATAACAGGAAGGGGCAATGCAATGGATCAGAGAATACCTGAAAGGAGGGAACAACGAGTCAATTGTACATGATTCAGGTATCACAAGTGTAGTCCTAGGACAAAGTCTGTTTTTGGTATATATGAAGGACATAATGGGAGGGTTTAGACTCAGAGTGTCCCTGTTTGAAGAACGTGTGAAGTACAAATGAGAAGATCCATATCAGATGAGGATCAGCCAGAACAACAAGTGACCTGGGAAAGGTGGATACTTGGTCGAACTGCCTACTCGAAATTTAACCCCGCGAAATGCCAAAGTCATGAAGATCGGGGAAGGCAAAGAAGACGCAGGACAGACAGACAGAGTTAGGCATAGCTGGCCCCAAAGACTGCAAACCTCGCTCAATGGAGAAAGATCTCGGGGTGAGTATAACGTCGAGCACGTCTCGGGAAGCAAAAATCAACCCAGATAACTGCTGCAGAATGTGGGCGTCTGCCAAACCTGAAGATAGGGTTCTGATTCCTTAGTAAGTAGTCGTTCAAGACAACTGTATTACACCGTGTACGTCAGGGCCCATACATGGCGCATGCAGCACAGTTGGGAACCCACACTATGAGATTAGAGAATGTACAAAGGTTTGCAACAAAGCTGTACAGAGCCTAAAGGGAATGTAATAATACGAAGAAAAGTTAAGGAAATCGGCCTGACAACCTGGAGGACAGGAGGTTAGGGGGAGACATGTAATGACATACAAAATACTGCGAGGATAGAAAAAGGTGGACAGAGGACGGATGTTTCAGGAGAGGGGACACTGAAACAAGGTGACAAGTTGGAAGTTTTTGAAGACCAGATTGAGTCAAAGTGATGTTAGGAAGTATTTCTTCAGTCATAGGTAGTCAGGAAGTGGAATAGGTCTAGCAAGTGATGTAGTGGAGGCAGGAAACATACATTGTTTAAGAGGGGCTAAGACTAACAGCTCATTGGAGTGGAGGAGAGAGGACCTAGTAGTGATCAGTGGGGAAAAGACGGGGCCAGGGAATCTATGCCTCGACCCCTGCAACCACAAATAGGTGTTACACACACACACACACACACCACACACACACACACCACACACTCACACACACACACAACACACAACACCACACACACACCCACACGTAAGCTCGCACACGCACAAACACCCATGCACAAGCACACAGAGAGAGACAAAACATATACACTACAAATGGATCAGGACATTCTGACAAAGTCATGTGAGAAGCGGAGAATGGCAAAGACGCTACAGAAACAGTGTACAGGACTCGGGGGATAAAGGCTTACAAGTCCTACCTGAAAGCGAAGGACCTCGAGATATTGCATCGTTCCCAGAGTTTTTGCCTGAAGCGCCATTTTACCACTGCAGCTAATGCGGATTGGCAATTTCAGGAAGCTTCAGGAAAATCAGTAAACTTATACACGACATTCGCCAGACCATCTTGGAGTCTGCAGCAACAGTATGGAACCCATTCAGGTTATACATGTAGACAAATTAAAATGTGCAAAAATTTGCAACGAAATTTAGTCCTTGAGCTGACGCGAAGGACCTATGATCGTCCTGGCCACCTGACCTGGACTGCACTAGAATACAGGCGAACAAGAGATGACATTATTTACGACACACAAACTTTTCAGAGAAATTATACAGGGGGACAAGAGGAATCTGCGGTCCGAGGACCGATCTTTAATCGTTTTTTTTACAAACAAATAGGTCACAGTTGGAAGTTGAATGCATGTGTTGTGACGGAGTAGTTGTTAAAAAATATTTTTTTTAAACTTAGAGTGGATATGGGAGTGGACCGACCTGAAACAGAAAGTTTGTAGAGAGACAGAATCCTTGTATACGTAGTTTAAGAATATAATCGATAGGGCTCTCTCTCTATCTCTCATCTCTCTCTCTTCTCTCTCTCTCCTCTCTCTTCTCTCTCTCTCTCTCTCCTAACGCACACAATTAGGAACTAACATTTTCTTCTAACCTCAGGTAATATCCCCTGTTTCGATAGATGTGTTGATATTGTTGTTTGGGGTACACATAGCGCCTCATGCTTCCTCTCTCTGGGACACACGCGGGAGAGATGTTATTCCGGCCCATCGCCTTTGAGGTATCTAGCTCGCTCAGAAGCTCTCTTCACTTCTTCCGGTTGTATTGTATTGTGTCCAACACTTGGGTGGTGTACCCACCTCTCTGTTCTTTATGGAAAGTACCTTCTGTCTACTTTTGTGAAAACTTCTTGGAAATCTCATGTTGAGGTCCTCTACTACTTCGCGGTCGTGTTCTTGTGAATCTCCTCCTCCTAACTTCCTTAGCTGATTACCTTGGTTCTTGACTGTTGGTTTCCTCCTGATGTGGTGTACAACAGATTCGGGTCCGATTTGGCTTTTTGCTGCTATGTCATTTTCATATTGTCGTTGGCCCTCCCTTCTTTCCTGAGCATAGTCATTTCTGGCATTCATACTACTCTCCTTATTCTCATGGGTCCTTTAGCCATATATACTTCTTCCATTCTTGGCACACGTGGTTATGGCCTCCATTCACCTTTGGGTGAACCGCAGAATCATCTGGCTTTTTCATTATTCCTGTTACCCTCGGTAATAAACTCTCCTCACCTTCAATTGCATATTGTTGTTACATATGCCATTCGTCTCGTTCACTGATTTCCCTGCCAGTTTTCTCTGTCTCACACTGAACCGTTAGGAAGTTCTTCATTCCCGCGTAGTCCCTTCGTGTGGTTTCGCTTCATTTTGTCCGCTCTTCTGCTCCCCCTCCACTTGTAACTATACTGTGTATTCGAATCTTGAAACCACATGTTCGCCGGCCCCTATGGGGTCTTTCATATGTGATTTGTCCTCAATATATGGGAACTCAAAGGTGAGTACTAGATTCCAGTCTCGCTGGTTCATTCCTATTCTCTCCTCTCTCTCATCCCTGGCAGTGCTCCCTTAAATTGTTGGTGGGCCTCCCGATACATGTAGTTTTTCCAAGTACCTCTCCATCATCTTAACCCTCCACGTTTCTTGGCCCCAAGTGGCTCCAATTTCTACCAGTCGATTTCTATGTGGCAAAAGTCACCCATGATCAGAAGCTCTGCCCTGTCACATGAGCCCTTCTTGACAGAGTTTCGTACCACTGACAACAATATTCAACACAGCTGTCGAAACAAGGACGAGTACCTGATGTATGGAAGACGCAAATGTAGTCCCACCCAATTTTAAAAAGAGACAGACAAGAAGCACTAAACTAAAGACCAGTGTCACTGACATATATAGTTTTGCAGAGTCATGGAAAAGATTATCAGGAGAAGAGTGGTGGAAATACCTAGAAAGAAATGAGCTTATAAACATTAGCCAACACGGGTTTCAGGGACCAGGAAAATCCTGTGTCAAAAACCTATGCGAGTTCTATGGACAGGGTGTCAGCAGTAAGATAAGAGTGAGACGGGGTTGGTTAGAATGCATTTTCTTGGACTGTAAGAAGGCGTTTGACACAGTTCCACGCAAGAGGATTACTGCACAAACTGGTGGACCAGGCGGCTAACAGGGAAGGCACTACAAATGGATCACGGAAAAACCTGTCAGGAGACGGCAGCGAGCCATGGTATTATGCGGAGAGGTGTCCGGAGTGCTCACCTGTGACGAGTGGGTTCCACAGGGGTCAGTCCTAGGACGGTGCTGTTTTCTGTATTTGTTGAAAGATAAGACAGAATGGAATAGACTCGAATTGTCCGTTTGCAGATGATGTTGAAGTTGATGAGAAGAATTCGATCGAACGAGGACCAGGCCGAACTTACAAAGGGCGTGGACGGCTGCAGACCTGGTCCAGGCAATTGGCTCTGAAGTTCAACCTCACCAACTGCAAAGTTCCATGAAGATTGGGGGAGGGCAAAAAGACCAAATACGGAGTACAGTATAGGGGGCCAGAGCTTACAAAACCTACTCAAGGATAAAGATCTTGGAATGATATAACACAGGCACATCTCCTGAGGTTCACATTACCAAAATAAACGCTGCAGCATATGGGCGCCAAGCAATACCTCAGAAACAGCATTCCCAACTCTTAATAAGGAATCGTTCCCGGACCCTGTCATGTGTAGTTAGGCTATATTGGAGGTATGCGGCACCAGTTCTGTAACCCACACAAGCAAGGCACGTAAAGATACTAGAGAAGAAAGTGCAAAGGTTTGCAAGCAAGACTAGTCCCGGAGCTAAGGGATATGTACTACGAGGAGGGAGTTAGGATGAAACCGACCTGAAGACACTGGAGTGACAGGAGAGATAGGGGGGGGGGAATGATAACGTACATAAAAAATATGAGAGGAATTGACAACGTGTGAACAGAGACAGATGTACCGAGAATGGGACACAACTACAAGGGGACTGTTGGAAGTTGAAGACGCAGATTTATCACAGGGATGTTAGAAAAGTATTTCTTCAGTCATAGAGTAGTCAGGAAGTTGAGTATTGGAAGCCATGTTGTGGAGGGCAGGATATATTCATAGCTTTAAGCAGATGAGGTATGATAAAGCTCATAGAACAGGGAGAGTTAGCCAGAGTTAGCAGCAGTGAGAGGAGGGCCAAGAGTTTGAATCGACCCCGCAACAAAAACTAGTGAGTACTACTAGAGTGATTACATACACACACGCATAACACACATACGCACATACACGCTATTACATAATACATACATACATACATACATTCTGTTTATCTTGAAATAGGTCATCTGTGTTATTTAAATATTGTAAGAGCATTGTTCATCACTTAATAAATTTATAGCGCGAAGTCCCCCGTTTATTGCTAAACAATAGAGATTTTCGGCGTTATATTATTATCTGTTAATATATGGAAAAAATACCATGGTATTATCGGCTATTATCGTTATTATCACTATATCGTTATTATCACTATTTTCGTAATTATACTATTATTTTACTTTTATGGTCGGTAGGATTTCTTGTGTATATAGAGTTTTGTCTCTGAACCATCCGGTGAATTGTTCAGTCCGGCTGGCTGACGTGGACTCATGCTGATCCATCCTGACGACACTCTCAACAGAATGGCAAGTAGTCAGTCTGCTCCCTGCTTATCCCTGACAAAACTGGTCGATATATTGGCTCATTACGTGTTCAGTTGAATGGTTTTGAGATTTTGGACTATTGAGCTGATCAATTTGTTCCTCATTATTTGAAAGGACTCTTTTGATATTTATATATTCTGGTTCAGTCAGTAATCCATAGATTACTTTACGGCCAAGATTCCAAAGGTCTTGTTAAACATCTGTTACCTTTTGTATTTTTGAGTCTACAGTCTTGTTTAAGAAAAGAGACGTAAATATCTACTGAGGGACTTAGATACAGGAAGAATAATTAAACTTCCTTATTAATATAACATTTCCATGATTTTGAACTAAATGTTTTTGGTAAATTTATTGTTACAAGTATTAAAGTTACATTAAATTACAATGAGAAGGATAAAGTATTGTATTTAATTACTTTAATAATTTGTATATTTTTATGGAGTTTCCCAGTGAATTATTTCCCCTAGACTCTAACTTACCTATAACTCGGATCCAAAAATCTTGTTGCATAAGAAATAAATTGGTAACAGCCACATTCTGAAGTTCTTAAAAAAATTTCCTTATTCGCAACAAATGGGGTACCCGTCCGGATCTCTGTTGATCTAAGACTTGATCAAAAGAACAATATTATTAAAGCTTTATACGGGGAATTTTAGTTAATGTCAAATATTGATCATGGTCAGATCACATTAAAGAGTTATTTGAAGATTTAACATTGTCCAAAGCTGGGACTCCTTGAACTTCAAACGTGCTGGCAGATGCCCGTAAATTGGGAGTGCCATACGATAGCAATAATTAGAAACTAAATTGTTTTCCAGGGGCCTCTAACCATCATGTAGCAGGAGGATTCTGACTATGAGAAAGTTTAGTTTCCTCAAGTAAGCTACCAGTTCGAGATATGAAGTATTGCAGGGTGCAGCCGCTGTTCGGCATTCTCCCGTTACTGAAGGAATTCCTATTAATGGTCAGCCTGGCCCTCTCCAAGGTGCACGTCCAAGGCATATCCTCATACCGCCAGTTCAATTCCCTCATTTTCGATACCATCGGGGCATATTTCTCAAAGTCTGTTTGAGAAAATTAGAGAGAATATTTTATGTTACAATGCTCAAATTGTAGGCCAGAGTAAATTAAATGAAGGACTTTCAAAGGGAAACGTCCGCTATATTAAGACAACAACAAAGTACTGTGAAGTGAAAGTATGTTACTGTCATCCTCAAATGATTTTTCAATAAAACAAAAATCTGCCATCTATGGTTCCCAAGGTTTAATGCGGAGATTTAGATAATTATTTTTGAAGTCTTTGAGATCAAGCAACGTGCTATGCGTGGCCCGGGGACCAACACTGGACAACATTATTACATACTTCGTTGGTCTGGTAAAGCTCAAAGTTGTACGGCTACGGTTACCTTTTGAGAGAATATTGTGGATTATGATTCCGTTGTAAGATAGGGCTATCATAAAGGCTTATTGATCTCCTCCGTAAGTTATTCAAAAAACCTTAGTCATTAAAACGCCAGCCACTCAGTGTATATATGTAGATTTGCAGACGTGAAAAGAAATTCGCTTTTAGAGAATGGTGTAGAGCTTCTAACTGTAAATCTATGGAAGTCTTTCCCAATTGATCCTGCATGAGGATTTCTATAATAATTTACCAGAAGATTTGCATAGGTATTTATAGTTGCCCCATAGTTAATATACTAGAAAACAGCCTAGCTCTCGATAATTATGAAAATATCCCAACAAATTGCTATTGGCGAAGCAAAAAAGTAAGGAAAACAGTGACTTAAATATATCCCTAAGAAAGGACGGATCCCAATCTTACAGAGATGCGTTCGCATAACAGAAACTTGCCCGACTCCTATGATGCCTCCAGCCATTAATAATAAATTTGAATCTAATCTAGGACGTTCAAACCACTAAGGCATAAACAGTGAGTTGAACTGCACTTATTGTAATAAGAAAGGGCATGTAAGGAAATACTATTATTGGCTAGAGAGGATACCAGGAAACGAGCGACTTCGTTTCCCAACTCAGATATGAATATCTTCATCGACAAACTAAAAGAAACTGAACCTAGTACCGAACAAGGTTCACAAGAACGAATCAGTAGTCATCTAGATGACTCAATGCCTAGAGCTGTTTTCAGAAAAAGATATTCACTCAGCTATGAGTCCCTTACTTTGCTAAAGTGAAAGGTGAAAATAGACGAGACTCAATTAGTTGAAATTAATTCCTTCCGTGATACTGGAAGTTATTGAACATTGTGAAAGCAGGACATACTTTCCCGTCAAGTGGATATGACTGCACAAAGCTAGATGTTCTTGTTAGAAGGGGGGGCTATAGATGGCGCATTATAAGAGTGCTCTTCACAGGGGGGGGGGGGGGGGATATACATCCAAACACCAAACTATACTGACGTTCGTGTTCGTTAGGTATATCAGTGAAAATTTTCCTATTCAGGGCGTAGACTTATCAGGCAATGATCTAGACTATCCAGTATAGGGCCGAGCGCCTCTAGTTTTGATAATTACTGAATTAAAAAAAAAAAACTATATGCCATAGAAGCTCGAAAAGAGGCTCCTACTTATTTCCTTCAATTTTATAACTAGTGAATTCTAGAGCGCCTCAAAATCCTTTATCAAACTGAAGTCATAAGTGAAGGCGAAGATTTAGGTCTCGATTTATTGTTCAGCCGATCCTTACAACCGGATCTTCAAATCTGAAATATTCTATGTCGGCCCCTTTTCAAGATTTTGATATTAAAATGCTATCGAAAGAAATTTAATACAGAGAATCTGTTCCTTGATCCATCCTAGAGTAATTAACGAGAGATAGCTATTACAGAAGACGACGCCCAAGACCCTGGACCATGTTACTATCGTTGCTAATGTTATTTTTTAATGAGAAAGGAAAAAGCTCTTTTGTCTTCCGACGATCCATCTGGCTACCAGCAAAAGTAGTAGAGCTTTTTTATTTTATTTTTTAAAAACCTAGCACCTTTAGAGAATTGGTATTAGTTTCGCCACCATCATTCCCATGGGCGGCATTTGGGAGTAAAGAAAACGCGGCAAAATAAGCAAGCATTTTCATTGGCCCAGAATGGCAAGGAGACTGTGGAAGCTTCTAAATGGTTGTCAAGTCTGCCAAGTGACCGGCAAAAACCTTCGCACAACACCTCACCAGTTCCCCTCATTCCGATTCCCGTCATGTGTGAGCCCTTTCACGCCATGATATAGATTGTGTTGGTCTGTTACCCAAGGACTCTAAACAAGGGAATCAATATCTTTTTACAAATTATGGGATATCGTTATCGATATACAGAGGCTATCCCTCTGAGAAAAGAATAATTCTCGCATCATGTGCGCAGCTTTGCCAAAAATTTTTCTCATGGTGGGGGATTCCCGAATAATTCAAATCCGATTCAGGTTCAATTTTTACCTCTATGATGTTTCGCGCATGACTTATCACGCCTCGGAAATTAAGTCCGTATTTTCTGTTGCTTATCACCCGTCGCAAGGAGCCCTCGAACGGATTTCATCAAACATTAAAATCAATGATGAGAGCGTACTGAAGCAGTTTTCCAGAGATTGGACGAAGGAATACCATTACTCTTGTTCGCCTTAAGGGGAAAGCGACAAGAAAGCACTGGGTTTGTCCATTGAATTAATTTACGGACACCAAGTACGCGGCCACCCTCGCCGTACTAAAAGATCATGACGGAAATCAGAACCCTCGCTTAAAACAACTCCAACTCGAATGCAAAAGGTTTGTCACAAACTGAGGGAATTAGCTCAAAAAAAACTTAGGCTAAGCCCCATCCAAGATGAAGCATTGTTATGACAATCATACACGCTCTCGTTTTCTTCAAACCTAGGTGACAGTGTTGATGGCCACAGAAATTCTTAAAAAAACCCGAGGACATGCCTGCTACCTAGATACGAGGTCCTTGGAAGTGATTGAGGCGGCCTCAATGAGGTAAATTATGTACTACAAACTCCAAGGAAAGAGAAAAGCAAAACGTACTTTTCAATAAACCAACTTAGGCTTACCACCTAGGTTATCGTACCAGTTTCGACCAGTTCTTCCTTTAGCTGAAACTGAAAATGGAAGTCTGCCCAGCATATCTAAAGCGATAGAAGTTACGTTTAAAAAAATTCAGAGACATTGAAATCTCTTGATACCTTTCTTACGGACCTTGATTGAAGAAGAAAGGCAAAAGATATCAAGACTTGATATTACGTTATGAGGTTTTATTCAATGACGTCCCTAGGTGTTGTATATTGGGAAATTCACGACATAGATGTACAAGAGCAAAGCCTTGCAAACAGTTACCTTATAGGGCAGTCCACTCAAAACCAAGAAGAAACATTAACAAAGAAGTAGAATTTTTGTTGTCAATGGACTCATAGAACGGAGTATAAGTCCGTGGGCCTCGCCCTGATATTAGTTCCCAAGGCCTGATGGAACTTTCTAGAATGTGCACTGATTATCGTAAGGTTAATGTTTCTCAAGGTACAAGATGTTTTTCCACTACCCGTTTTGATGATCTAATAGACAGAGTATCAGGAGCCGCCTATGTCACTCGTGGATTTATTAAGGGGCTATTACCAAGGTGCCGCTTACCCAGGCAAGCCCAAGAAATATTCCGCATTTAACTATACAAGCGGATTATTCAATTATCGTGTTATGGCGTTCGGGTTGTTGTAACGCGGCCTCTGCCTTTCAGCGCCTGATGAACTGCTGACCAATGATTTGAAGGAGGGAAAAAATGATAATCTAGATGATCTTGTTATTATATAGCAATGAGGTGGAGAGCAACTTTAAATTCGCTGAGAAACCATATTAAAGAAGTTAGAAAAGTACAAACGTCACCATAAATTTAGCCAGTGTCAGTTTGGACAAGCCAAGATTTATATACCTCGGTTTTTGTATTGGTCAAGTGAGGTACGTCCTGTTGATGTAAAAGTTAGGGCCATTGCCGAGTTTCCTATTCCCTCAAGATAGAAAGTCTATACAGAGGTTCCTTGAATGAACTGGTTATTATTCGACGTTTCTGTCCTAATTTTTTCTCAGGTTGGCAATCTCCTCCTTACTGAATTATACAGTAGTAGATGAAGTTTTGATGGACGAAAGATTGTGAAATAACTTTTAAATGGTTTGAAGCGGTTGCTTTCTTCGTCACCCTTATTGAAATGTCCTGACTTTAATCAACCCTTCTATTTACACATCGATGCAGCGGTTATGCTGTGGGGGCGGTGTTACTTCAGAAATCCCCCTTCTACTGATATTTTGCATCTATATCTTATTTTCTTTTCAAAGTTGAAACGTCACCAAAAGAATTACGCCACTGTAGAGAAAGAAGCTCTTGCCCTCAGTAATATCTTTGGAACATTTTTTTGACATTTATCTGGGAACCTTCCCCCCCATACAATTATGGTATTTTTCTGATCACAACCCTTATAATTTATAATTAATCTCTATGAAATCAAAGAACCGAAATCCTCAGGTGGGCTCTGAGGATCTAACTTATGATTTATTCAACACTTAAGTGGGTCCCTTAACATAATTGCTGATGCTCTTTCTCGCCCCATAAAAAAAAAAAAAAAAATGTATACCTTAAAATGTAAAGTTAAAGTAATGAGTACTCTCAGAGCCTCTATTATATATGTATATTATATATTTTTGTTAATTTTCTTTTTATATTGACAGTATGATTGAAAGCCGTTTCGTTGATGGGACGAAAGTATTAAAGTCCACGATGGATGACCCTGACAGTCATCTCCGAGACTCCTATTCTTTGATTGGGATGGGAAGCCACTTCAGATAGTTTCTTCTGGCCATTGCTCCAAAAGCTCATCCTCTGGCAAATAACCATGCTGTTCGAGTTCTTGCTTCTCTATTCTTCCGTCGTACTACTTGCCTTATTTACCAACTAGGACGCTTACTATATAGGTAGATATTACCAAGGACGCTGTGCAAACTCCCTACTGCGACCTATTTGTACGAGGGTGAGGGGGTGTTATATTCCTTCGAAATTGGTCAATCCTGATGTTATTTAAATATTTGTAAGAGCATCATGTTAATCACTTAAATATTATAGCGAGAAAGTTCCCGTTTTATAGCTAAATTTGAGAGTTTGGCGTTATATTATTATCTGTTAATAAAAATATGAAAATTACCCATGGTATTATCGCTATTATCGTGTATTATCACTATTATCGTTATTATCACTATTTTTGTAATTATCACTATTTTTTACTATTATGGTTAGGTATAGGATTTTTTGTGCATATAGAGTTTAAGTCTCGAAACCATTGTTCATCGGATGGCTGACGGTGCTCAGCTGATCCAACCTGGACGACACGTCAACAGACTGGCAAGTAGTCAGTCTGTCCTGCTTCTAGCCTCTGACAACTGATCGTTTGATTGGCTCTTACGGTTGTTCAGTGAATGGTTTTGAGGATTGGACTATAGAGCTGACTCAATTTGTTCTCATTACTTTGAAAGACTTCTTTTGAATATTATATTCTTGGTCAGTTCAGTAATCCTTAGATACTTTACGGCAAATTCAGAGGTCTTGTTAAATCTTGTACTTTTGTATTTTGAGTCTACAGTCTTGTTAAGAAAGAGACCGTAAATATTAATGAGGACTTAGATACAGGAAGAATAAATTAATCTTCATTATTAATATGGATATTCCATGATTTTGAAAACTAAATGTTTATGGTAAATTTATTGTACAAAGTATTAAGTTACATTAAACTACAAAGAGAAGATAAAGTATTGTATTAAATACTTTATTAAAATTTTAATATTATTATATGGATGTTTCCCAGTTGAATTTATTTCCCCTAGACTTTAACTTGCCTATAACTCGGATCCAAAAATATTGTTGCATAGAATAAATGGTTAACAGGCCACATTCTGAAGTTCTTTAAAAAATTTCTTATTCGCTACACATACATAATTAATACATACATACATACTTTCCAACAGAGATTCTTTCGTGTATATCAGAAACTAGATTTCAGACCCTAAGTTAATTTCGTTAATCAGTCCAATTATCAGCTGTTATTTATTCATATATTGCTAAGCAATGTTTTTGAAGAAAAATCCATAATATAAAATCATTGAATTAATCAATTTATAAAATAAGATTACGTTACACCAGGAAATGAAGAAATCTTACATGGATCAGTTTTGATAACACTACATTTGCTACAGTTAAATCCTGTAGCAATGCAGAGATTTTCGACAACAGCATCACCTGTGACAAAATAAAATCAAGAAAAAATCCCGTAAACTGAAATAGCAATTTTCCTTTTCATTTTCCCACTATTTTACTACATTATTAAAAAAAATATGAAAGAATACTGTTTACAACGAATAATAATATTTTCTATGTGTAAGACTGTGATTTTGATGATCGTGGTAAACATTAATTATGAGAGGCATTAAAAAGTTGAGCGCTAATTTGGTATAGCGTGTCCAGTTAATGAGTTCAACCCCGCACGGGGCCACCTTTTAATTACCCTAACTACGAGGGAGACTTTTGATCAAAAAACGCCTTTGTGTGTGTGTGTACTCACCTAGTTGAGGTTGCGGGGGGTCGAGTCCGAGCTCCTTTTGTGTGTGTGTGTGTGTGTGTGGGGTGTGTGTGTGTGCGCGTGTGTGTACTCACCAAATTTGTATTCACCTATTTGTGGTTGCAGGGGTCGAGTCTTAGCTCCTGGCCCCCCCTTTTTCAACCGGTTGCTAATGGGCCCTTCTCTCTCCCCGCTCATGAGCTTCATCAAAACCTCGTCTTAAAATTATGTGGTGGTTTCCTGCCTCCACTTGGTCACTGTGTGTGTGTGTGTGGTGTGTGTGGTCTCACCTTTTTGTGGTTGCAGGGGTCGAGGCATAGATCCTGGCCCCGTCTTTTCACTGATCGCTACTGGGTCCTCTCTCCTCCTGCTTCATGAGCTTTATCATACCTCGTCTTAAAAACTATGTAGGGGTTCCTGCCTTCACTACATTACTTGCCAACTTTTTCCACTTCCTGACGACTCTGTGACTAAGGAAACATTTTCCTAACATCCCCTTGCTTCATCTGGTCCTTCAACTTCCAATTGTGACCCCTTGTTTCTGTGTCCCATCTGGGAAACATCCTGTCTCTGTTCACCTTGTCAATTCCTAGCAGTATTTTGTATGTCTTTTATCATGTCTTCCCTAGCCCTCCTTCCCCCCAGTGTCGCCAGGCCAATTTCCCTTAACCTTTCTCCGTAGGACATTCCCCTTAGCTCTAGAACTAACCTTGGTGCAAACCTTTGCACTTTCTCAAATTTCTTGACGTGCTTGACCAGGTGTGGATTCCAACTGGTGCTGCATTCTTCAGTATGGGCCTGACTACACTGTGTACAAAGTCTAGAACGATTTTCCCTTTTTGAGGTATCGGAACGCCTTTCTTTAGGTTTGGAAATAAATGGTAAAAATTACCGACAAAAATGGAAATATAAACCCATAAGCAGCATAATGTGATCCTTTATTGACAACGTTTTGTTTGTGACTTGATAAAGCCCACTGTGTGGGTGAAAACGTTTTCCAATAAAGGATCACATAACTTTCCTAAATGTTTATATTTCTATTCTCAGGTTTGCGAGGCCCCCAAGTGCTGCAGCAAATTATCGGCTGATGTGTGTGTGTGTATGTGTGCCTGTGTCTGTATGTCTGTTTCTGTGTGTATATATCTGTTTGTGTATATGTTGTTTTGTGTGGGGTGTGGACGTGTGCGTGTGTGGACGTGTGCGTGTTGGGGGCGTGTGCGTGTGTGGACTGTGCGTGTGTGGACGTGTGTGTGTGTGGACTGTGTGTGGTGTGTGGACGTGTGTGTGTGGTGTGGACGTGTGTGTGTGTGGACGTGTGTGTGTGTGGACGTGTGCGTGTGTGGACGTGTGTGTGTGTATGTGTACTCAGGTATATGGTCTGAAAGGTCTCTATAGTGACGCTCCAGGAGTGGTGAAACTTGAGGCTTTTCTCGGGGATTAAGTGCAGCCTTTTTAATTATTTTTTCTTGAAGATATTATAATAATTAAAATATCACGTTTTGCAGTATATCTAAACAAAAATTTCTTGAATGCGGCCTTATTAGATTACATAAAAAAAGGTTGCCCACCTCTGGGTCTGACTATAGACTTAGCTTCTTGGGCAATGGCGTACCTGCTCTTAAAACTATGTATGAAGCCTATCTCCACCGCTTCTTCTTCGAGGTCATTTTCACTTCCTAGCCTTTTTGAGATAGAAAAAAAAATGTTTCCTGACCTCCCTATGGCTCTTATGTATATTATATTTCCAACTGTTTAGCCCCATTACCTGTTTTCCCCCTTCACTGAAATTGTCTATATCTCCCTTTGTCCCCATAACTTTCACTTTGGCCCTTTGTGTATTGTTATTATCTCTCACTTGGTTCTAAATGTTTCTTGTCTTAAGATTCGTTTCATTTAGGGTGTCCTTGCTTCTCTAACCCCCTTTAAATCTGGAAATAGCATTTGTTACATACACTGCTGTTTCTCAAGTTTCGTAATGTGTTTTTTACTGGCGTGGGTTTTCATGCTGATGCTTCGTACTCAGAGTTGAACAAGGGCTAATTTATTTATGAAGGGCCAGACAAGTACTGGTTGCAGAGGTTTTTTTTTTTGGGTTTATATGAGCCTCTGGTTCACATCAACCATGGTTGAAATCACTCTCGATATGTATTTTGCTGTAACCCCTTTTTGCTCTCCTAGGTGCTTTTGTTATTCTGTCAAACATTGCTTTGTTGTTGTCTTCATATTCCTGTTTTTGTCTCTTACTGTTACGTGATGAGTTGTAATTCACTTCACCTACTTCTCTGATTCTCCCTTGTCTGCCTTAAATTTATCCCATAATGCAGTCGTTTGCTACATGCTATTTATCCTCTTTTCAAAACTTACTTACCCCAAGTAGAAATGTCTCTCCCCTGATTCCCTTATTTCCTATGTCTTTCATTATCACTTGATATTCCACTGGGAATATGATGTCTGATGTCTTTTCTATCAGATTCGTTTCTGTTTTAGCTACAGTGCCAAGGGTTACCTTATTTGTTCATTCGTTCAGCATAGTCATATGTGTACCATACTGCACTCAGTAGAGTTGCAATACACTTTTTTGTGTTATCCATTCTTTTATACGTTGCTCATCTGAAGCAAATGGGCAGGTAGTAATTGGAGTGAAAATAGTCGGATTTTGGATAAAGTTATAGGCATGGAAGGGAAACGGGGACTTCGCAGGAATAGGGAGGGAGAGACGGTTGCTGTTAATATTTTTGTTAGAGAAGTGAAGGGAGGCCACGAGCAGGGCCTGCCAAGAATGGGGCTGTGGGTGAGCAGTGTTGAGTTTCTTGAGCCAGGGTGTTCCCTCCTCTTGCTCCCTCATCTGACAGATTTTCTTGTACTCCCTCAGCTGTTTCCTCTCCATCATCATCCTGTCCTCGTACAGGTATACACGTTGTCTGCCTTTGCAACATCATAGGATTTATACCTATGAGGGGTGTATCTCAGTCAGAATACATGAGGTGCTAGCAAAAAGTTCCAAAACTGCATCAAAAAAAGTGTAAGTTTACCTAATCACCTAGTTGAAGTTCTTTTCCTTGAGCTACTCTCCTTGAGAGGTCTATACACTGATCCCAGCTCCTCCGTCACTTCTCCAAAAAGAATTCTGGAACACTTCTTTCCACACGGCGTCTACCACGGCCTGCAATTTTTATTTGAATCCTCTCCATGTCGTTCAAACGCCAACTCCCTAAGTGCCACACTTAATTCTGTAAAGACAAAGAAGTCTCAGAAACTTACATGTGTGGAATAGGCTGGGTGGGTGACGATCGTCATGAAAATGAAAACTTTCTGCTCTTGAGTCAACTAGTTTCAAATTTTAAAAATACTTAAACACGACCCATAAATTCCAACAGCACATGTAATGTCCTGGATGCTCTGATGATGATATTCGTGAACAGCCTCCCTCACTTTATAAATATTGTTGTCTGTTTTTGATGTTGATGGACAATGAGAGTGTTCATCCTCCTCTGACGTTCATCGAGAAATCCATTCAAAACACTATGTCTGGCCCATTGCATCATTCCCCAAATGTTTGTTGAAGCATTCTGTGAGTCTATAGCTCTTTGGACCGATCATGAAACAGAATTTCACACACAAGGTGTTCTTTAACGCAAAAAAATGCAACAATGCGCTAACAACACGACAAAAAATGTCTTCGCAACCTCAGCAAAATGACTCGTCTCGCAACTTCACAAAGTAGTGAAATGTGCATCCAGGCCGCTGCAATATTTTACAAAGGAAATGAGCGAAAATTCGAGCAGAGGTACGTTGTGACAGCACCTCATATTTATTGAGAGTTTAACTTAATTTCTAATTTAGGGATACAAGTATGCTAGTCTGGTGGAGAACGGGTAACCATGCAGCCTTAATAACCCAAGCGTAGTCCATAAGGCACAAATCCCATTAACGAATAATTTAACCTCAGCATCCTGCTCTGAGCTGTATGTAACCACAAAGTTAGTTTGATTAGGAATTCTTAGCTATGGGAGAACCTTCTGATTCTCTAAAAGGCTACCATTTTTCCGTGTGTTTCCTCCTATTCACACAATCATCGATATCTAACATTTGTAGTCTTATCTCCTGTTTTTTAGGCCAAATTTGGCCTTTTGAGGTCCATAGATTATCAGTTAACTTAGTCTTGCTGCTTCTGAGAGGTTTGGAAGTCCGACAGGTGTATGTAAGAGAGTTATGATTGAGAGGAGGCAAATGGATTTATGACTTTGCGTTCTGTTGGAGTGTGAGCAACGTAATTTAATGAAGGGGTTCAAGGAAACCGGTTAGCCAGACTTGAGTCTTGGAGGTCGAAAGTACAGTACTTGTACTTTGAAGGAGGCACGGGGATATTTGGAGACTAGATGAGCATCTGAACTGTAGTGTCGGTGTGCATCTGACAAGACACTGATGAAGTGAGTCAATTGGTCAGTTAGCAAAAACTCGTTTAAAATTAAGTCCTTTCGAAAAAAAATTTCTTGTATGTTGAGAGAGATATATTTTTTCATTTATGTTAATGTAAAAAATAATAATTTGGCTCCAAAAGAACCTTGGAAAACTTACCTAATCTTATTATGATTAGCGCACTAGCCTAATCCAACACAAATTTTCTCTTGCCGAATAAGGCAAGCGAAAATTTGTATATGCAATAATTTCGCAAAAATCATTCTTAACCTAATGAAAAAAAATATATTTCATTATGTTTGTTTATTATTAAATTATTATAAACTTATTTAAAATATATTTAGATGGATTACGCTAAATTAAATTGAGCTTGTCATAATAAGGTTAGATAAGTTTTCCGAGTTTCCTCTGGCACAAAATTATTTATTTTTACGTTAGCATAAATGAAAAAATATCTCTCTAAACGTATAAGAGAAAATTTTAGAAAGGACTTAATTTTAAATGTGTTTTTGCTAATTGACCAATTTTACCTATTCGGAGATGGGCAATCAGACAAGGAGGTATTGGTGTACGTAAGTCATCACAGATTGCGCTACCTGCTTTCCCCTCCTCATGCGTTACATCCAGCGATTCTTCCCGAACATCTTAGGGACAAGATTGGAGTCCATGACCAAAAGTTTGTTGACGGAGCCATGATCTGGGATAATTTAACGTGCTGTGAAACTGGGTCTGCGCCCCCAAGAACTACGAACAGTCACACTAGGATGGCCCAATATTGGAGAACATACCCTCAACAATGCTTCAGAGTGAGGTATGACCAGAGCTTTGGAAAGATGGGGAAGGAAGAAAAATGGATAAGGATGGGAATATGGGAAAGGGTTGGGAGGGTGCAGGGGGACGTGGGGGAAAAAAGGTAAGTGGCCTAATCACTTTGACACAATTTATACAAGTGTGTGTGGGTGTGTGTGTGTGTTGTGTTATTCATGAATACAATACATTCATAAGATAGGTATACCTCCTGCTCATCAATTGCGTGCAGTTATACCAGCTGTATACCTGCATGCCGCTGTGTTGGAAGGATGCATACTAATTGCAATTGCCTTTTGTACAAGAGGTCGGTCGTAAGGTTGCTGCTGCTACTGCAGATGGTAGTTGCAGGGCGTTTGATGAAGATTGGCTGCTAACCCGGAGTTAGTTGGCTAAGCAGTTTCTGAGGTGGTGTCCTACCGTAGGATGTTTGCAGATGTTACAAGGTTAGTCGTAAGGTGTAGATTGATAGAAGTAGGTCTCCCAAAATTGGGATGCATTTGTCCTTGTTGTTGGACGTAGAATGGTTCTGGTGGTATCCATTCTTCTATCTCTTCGGGGAGATCACTCAGGATCCTTGGTCGTGGGAAGTTTTCCTTGTGAATGAAGCGTCGGACTCTTCGTTGGAGGATCATTCTTTGGGCTCTGTGGGGGAGTGTGTTGATGATGTAGTCGGTGGTGGTCATTGGTTGAGGAGTTTTTTCTGTCTGGTATGTAGAGTTCCTGCATGTCGTATTGCTGTCTCTTTTTTAGTTTATCTAGTCTGACATTTATTGCACCGATTTCCTGTTGAATATGCAGGTCTTCCATCCAGATTCTGTATCTGAGTCTGGTACACAAGGGTATTCCAGCAGGGGTCTAATCATCATCTTATAAAGGTGCTTCTTGATATGGTAGGGAGCTTCATTGAATCTGAATAGTTCTCCGAGGCGGGGTTTTGCTAGGTTAAACCCTTTTTGGTGATGTGAGATTGGAGTGGAGCAATCTGTTGATCTCATAACCCAGGATCTGTTTGGGTTTGTGATTTGCGATACGTGTAAACCCCTGATGGAGATACCACCCCTTTATCTTCTATGTTTGATGCGAAACTGCTGATTTGGGGATGAGGGCTTTATCTGGGTTAGCTGTGATTCTCTAGTTTTTTTCTCCCAGTTAGCTGTTCTTTCGTAGTTTCCCCATTCATTTTCCCCCTATTTCTCTCCTATGCTTGTTTTATACCTGATATGAGGGTGGATGATACTACATGGATAACATCGTCTACAAATTGGGTGATGATGGCATCATTGAATTTAAGCTGGGGAAGTCGTTTACATAAATATTGAAAAGTATGGGGGTGAGGCATGAGCCCTGTGGTACTCCAGCTGTTGGTGTGAAAGGTGCTAAATGACTTTCCATTGAAGGTGGGGATGATGCTCCGACCTGTTTAAGAAGTTGAATATGAGCCTGGAAATGTCCCGTTGTGGTCAGGGAGGTCGGCAAATATGAATATAAGTCCATGTGCCACAGGCTGTTGACGAAATTTGTCTACGTCCCTCGTGCAATTAGGCAAGGTTCTCTTGTTTCCCTCAGGCTGCCCAGCGCATCAAAAATAGGCATTTATAGCATGTGTTCCGCGGTGGGACCTGAAGCCAAACTGCTTTTCGGTGAAGGGGGTGGTTGAATTCAATGTAGTAGTTCAGTCTATTTGAGATGATTTTTCGAAGACTTTGCCAGAGACTTCAGTAGGGGAAAAGGTCTGTAGTTCTCCGGTTTCCGGTTGCCTTGTTGGGTTTTGCGATGAAAATCATTTTTTGCTGTCACTGGGAAATTTCCAAACGCCAAGACAGCATTATAGACATTCACCAGAGTCATCTTGCAGTTACGGGTAGGTGCTTTAAAATATTTTGCTGTTATGCCTGAAGGGCCGGGGGGCCTTACTTCTCATTCGGCCAATGACTTGGGTCATCTCCCTGGGGTAACTGGTATAGTGAGAGGGTGTTCGTTTTCGAGAGAAGATGTATCAATTATTAGTATTGGGTGAAAGTCTTCCCAGTTTTTCGTCCCACACTGGTTGACCCACTGGTAGTGGTTATTGTTAAATCTACTGCCAGTGTGTGAGGAGAATTTTCTCCCATAGTTTAGCTTGGTTTTGTGGGTCCCTCGAGAAGTGTGTCCTTCCTCACCGTCTACGTTGGTGAAGAAGTGTGTAAGGTGTTTTGTGAGTGTGTATTTTGCTCTCAGTAGCCTACGGATCTTACTCCAGAACTGTTCCGGGGGGGTGTTTATACTGGTTAGCTTGGAGATTAGGGTGATTAGGGTGACTAATTCTCTCCTCATCTTTTGTAGTACCTTCCTTGTGGGCTGTCATGTGAGAAAGTGCCTACTACACTCAGCTTGGTAATTATTCACACTGTCCTTATTTTCCCTTTGGTTGCTTTGTTTGCTGGTAGATCTTGAAAGTTGTTTAGTTCGCGGCATCCCTGTAGGGTCTCAATGATTCCTTCGGGAGGGAGTTGATTGCCTCATCTTTTTGCAGTGGAGTGTTGGTTTCAAGAGAAAAAGTATGGTCGTTTTCCAGGTAGCCGCTGAAGGGGTCAAAGCCTAGTGTTTTTGGGGTTGGGTTTGGGGTGGGTGGGTAGGCAGACGGTGTAGACTGGAGCTTTATAAATTTTTGACGGGAATGTGGTTTGAACCTACGTTGCGCTGAGAAGATACTGCAGTGGAATTAGGTCACAATCCCTGTTGGTAAGTATTTACGTCGGGTGTCCCTGGGTGGGGACCCACAAAATGATTTAAAGAATGGGCCTTACCTGGAGGTTACCTGGGGGTTTATTCCGGGGATCAACGCCCCCGCGGCCCGGTCCATGACCGGGCCTCCCGATGGATCAAGAGCCTGATTCAACTAGGCTGTTACTGCTGGCCGCACGCAGTCCGACGTACGAGCCACAGCCCGGCTAAATCCGGCACTGACTTTAGGGTATCTGTCCAGCTCTCTCTTGAAGGCAGCCAGGGGTTTATTTGGCAATTCCCCTAATGCTTGATGGGAGGCTGTGAACAGTTTTGGGCCCCGGACACTTAGGGTGTTTTCTCTTAGTGTCCCAATGGCGCCCCTACTTTTTATTGGCGGCATTTTGCATCGCCTGCCCAGTCTTTTTACTTTCGTGGGAGTGATTTCTGTGTGCAGATTTGGGACCATTCCTTCCAAGATTTTCCAAGTGTAGATTATGATATATCTCCCCCTCCTGCTTTCCCAAAACGAGTACAAGTCAAGTGCTTCCAAGCGTTCCAGTAGTTAAGGTGCTTGACAGAACTTAAAACGTGCAGTAAAGGATCTCTGTACACTCTCTAGATCTGCGATTTCACCTGCTTTGTATGGAGATTTTTAATGTACGCAGTATT
Source organism: Cherax quadricarinatus (assembly GCF_026875155.1). Lineage (NCBI taxonomy): Eukaryota > Metazoa > Arthropoda > Malacostraca > Decapoda > Parastacidae > Cherax > Cherax quadricarinatus. The sequence goes on along the minus strand of NC_069406.1, from coordinate 85,966,010 downwards.
CCGCCTGGAGAGAACAAGTGATTTGAAAAAGGATCATCATGGCTTGGCATCTCTCGTTTTGAAGTTCTCATTATCCATCCTATCATTTTCTTTGCACGTGCGATCGTGGCACTGTTGTGATCCTTGAAAGTGAGATCCTCAGACATTACTACTCCCCAGGTCCCTTACATTATTTTTCCGCTCTATTTTTATGGCCGGAGTCAGTAGTATACTCTGTTCTAGTTATTATCTCCTCCAGTTTTCCATAAGGGAGTAGTTGGAATTTGTCCTCATTGAACATCTATATTGTTTACCGTTGCCCACTGGAAAACTTTGTTTATATCTTCTTGGAGGTTAACGTGTCCTCAGCAGATGACAGCCTCTTTGCAGATCCTAGTATCATCCGCAAAGGATGATACGGTGCTGTGGTGTATATCTCTTTTTTATGTCTGATATGAGGATAAGGAATAAGATGGGGGCGAGTACTGTGCCTTGTGGAACAGACCCTCTTCACTATGGCAGCTCCGATTTAACACTGTTGACCACTACTCTTTGTGTTCGATTTGTAAGGAAGTTGAAGATCCATCTCCCCACTTTCCCAGTTTTTCCCTTTAGCACGTATTTTATGGGCTTTTTACGCCATGATCGCATTTGTCAAAGGCTTCTGCAAAGTCTGTGTATATTACATCTGCATTCTGATTTTCTTCGTGCATCCAAGGCCTTGTCATAGTGATCCAGTAGTTGTGAGAGGCAGGAGCGACCGGGCCTGAACCCATTTTTGCCCTGGATTGTGCAGATTTTGGGAATCCGGTGATTTGCATCCTGTTTTCTTGGGCACTCTTCAAAGATTTTTATGATGTGGGATGTCAGAGCTATTGGTCTATAGTTCTTAGCTAATGCTTTGCTGCCACCTTTTATGGGTGGGGCTATATCCGTTGTTTTAGTGACTGTGGAATTTCAACCCATGTCCAAGCTTCTCCTCCTTTAGTGACTTGGGCACGCGAGAGGGGTTTCTTGCAGTTCTTAATGAAAACAGAGTTCCCCCGAGTCTGAGCCCGGGGCTGAGTTGCATAGGCATGTTGTCAATGGCTTTTCGAAATCTATCGGAGTTAGGGTAATGTCGGAAATTCTGGCATACATTTTTTTGAGTTTTGAGGCTCATTCATGAAGAAATCACTTGGGTCGTCGATCCTCAGACCGATTAGTGGTTCCACTAAACACAGAGTCGTACTGGGATTTCAATATTTCACTCATTTCCTTGTTGTCGTCTGTGTAAGTCCCATCCTGTCTGAGTAAGGGCCGATACTAGATGTGGTATTTGCCTTGTTTTTGGCATATGAAAAGAAATATTTTGAATTTCTTTCAATTTCACTATTGCTTTAAGCTCCTCCTGCCTCTCCTGGTTCCTGTAAGAGTCATTTAGCTTAAGTTCGATAGTTTTCCCCTTCCCCCCCTGGTCAAACGCCTCCTTTTTGTGTATCAGAAAATTCTTAGCACTCCTGAGGAGCTCATGACTCTTTCGTCGTCTTCTGTAGAGGGAGCGTCTTTTTCTCTCCGTTTAACTCTGCTCTTCTTCATTCTTAGGGGGAATATGCCTAGAACATGCTTCGGCTACCAGGAAGTTGATCCTTACAAGGCACTGGTTTGGACCATGCATTTAAGACATCTTCCCAACATGTTTGTTTAGGACATGGTTTACCTGGTCCCCAGTTGATGTTTTTTGTTGTTGAAATTGTATTTTGTGAAGACACTTTCACAGGTACATGGGATTCCCGTTGTTCAGGACCCTAAAGCATGTACGTCTGGGGCTTCGATTAGATTGTGATCGGAATTAGTTGTTTTGATATTCTTATGTCTCCCTTTTCAGGTCCTCATTATTTTTTGAAGATAAGGTCAAGTGTTTTTTTCTAGTCTTGTTGGGTCCACTATCTGCTGGCTTAAGGTGTGTTTTTTTGCAGAGACTTAGTAGCTCATGTGTGTGTGACCTTTCATCTGCCTACCTCCGGGGATTGTTTCAGCTATAACATTATTTGCTACATTCTTCCATTTTGTATGCCTTAGGTTTGAAAACACCAAGCAGTAAGATTTTTTGGGGATGGAGCTGGAAGGTTTTCCAACAGTAATCGATTTTCGTAGCTGTTCCCTTTAACGGGTTTGGGGGGTTGCATCTGGTGGCTTTTATAAACCACAATGACTAGGTTTTGGTTCTCGATCTTTATTGATAGAAAATTCAACTACCTCATTTGTGGTGTTCAGCAACTCCGTGCAGATAAGGGACTCTTTACATACAGGCCCAACCCCCCCTTGTTGCCTGTTTTTTCTGTCGCATCTAGAAAGGTTGTAACCACTTATCCATATTTCACTGTCAAAGTGATCTTTTGTGTGAGTCTCTGTGAAGGCTGCAAACATTGCATTAGACTCCACTAGAAGTCCACTGATAAAAGGTATTTTGTTGTTGGTGGATGGCTTAAGGCCTGTATATTAGCAAATATGAACGAGGTTGTATTCTGTGTTTTTTGGGGGATTTTGTTATTGGCCCTCAGTAGTTGTAATTCTGGGGGCCATGGGTGGCCACTGGCTGCGCCTCCAGTCCAACAAGGCTCCCAAAGGGGGTGGACTATTTTTGTTATTTCCTTCCATTTCTTTTTTTCGTTTCCTGCCACTAAAAAATCACCTGGAGTTGGGTTGTCGTAGCTACTATTGTTTGTCTTGTGGGGGCTGTGCCTCCTGGTCCCTTTTTGATGGTATGCAGGGCACTCGATGTTGTAAAAACTGCTTCTGGAGGACCGAGGAGTGGCACATTTTTGGGTGAAAGAAAGTACAGGAGAAGAACGACACACTCCTTTAAACAGGAGGTCGCTACATTTTTTGGGGTGGTCAAAATTGCATGTCCCATTTTTTTCCCCCTGTTATTCCATGCTTACAGATGCCCCAAGCATAATATTTGCACAAATTTACCTTTGGCCTTGGAACGATAAGTTTCTTGCTGTCATTTTTACTGAATAGTGTGTGTCGGCGTTGTGTGGGTGTGTTGGGGGGGGATTTGCTCCCCCTTGGGCGTGCGTGGATGTCTGTCTTCTGTTTGTGTGTTTGATGAACTGTATCCTTTTTGTGTGAAATGAATGCGTGGAAGCGATGTGAGGGGGAGTTTAATGTGCAAAACTTGAGGAAATAAAGATCCCAAGTGCTGCACATAGTCTATTTAAACCAGTGTTATTCATACAAAAAAAAATTTTTAATCCAGCTACATCGAGGTTGGATTCAAAACGCTCGAACATAAAATTATTCGATTTAATCATAAACTTTTCCCTTTACGAATCCACTTATTTCTTTCACTATCATGTACTTAAGCAGAACAAAGTACTCCTTAGTTACCGTACTAAGATGTCCTTTTGTGTTCAAGCACCCAAACTTATTCAAGCGTTTAAATATTATCATTCTAAGATAGCACTGCAATTTAATGACAGTAATTTAGTGACTGGGAGTTGATTTCCATCGCTTGGTACTCTTGAGATTATTTAGCTCCAGCTCTATGGACTCTGAGGGTAATGAGCTAAGCTCAAGGATCGTTGGAGGGTTGGGCTTATCAGGGGTGGGGATACACACAGTTTTCTACATTTTATGAGCTTGTTAAGAGGTTCGTGTCATCTTGCCGCTGGGGCTGTCAAGACTCGCACAAAAATCCGTGTCAAAACAGGCGGAGTCCAGACCTAACTATTCCTTCAAAAACTTTACTCAGATGCTTTACGTGAAGACCTGAAAGCAATATCACTGTTGACCATGTAAAGACGGCTATGCGTGTTCCAGCAGCTCCAATTACCATAACGAGGAAGCGTACCGCTGGTAGCATTGCGGTTTGTTAATGAAAGCAGTGCATCACTTCCAAAACCTATTTCCTTAACATGACGCCAGGTTCGTATATCTCATTGATTTGCCAATGAATTTCATCCCTTTGTATGTATAAATCAGATCACGCTGTTCAACTCCACGTTTGACCATGTTTGCACAAATCCAGATACCTAGAAACTGACGTTGGGAACTATGTTGTACATATCTTCCCATCTGGTGGTATAACCTGAGACTGGGAGACCAGAGCGATTTATTGCTTCAAATTCGCTGTTATTGTTTTGTGCCTTTGGAACGCCTTCGTGTGCATGTGCGTGGTGTGTGTGTGTGTGTGTGTGTGTGTGTGTGTGTGTGTGTGTGTGTGTGTGTGTGTGTGTGTGTGTGTGTGTTGTACCTAACTATTTTGGTGACAAGGGTAGAAATTACAGCTCTTGCCCCAGCCTTCATGTTGATCGCTGCTAGATCCGCTTTCTTCCTTTTGACAAGAGTTTTATCGTGCCTCTTCATAAAGCTATGTATGGATCCTGTTTGTGCGTGTGTGTGTGTGTGTGTGTGTGTGTGTGTGTGTGTGTGTGTGTGTGTGTGTGGTGTGTGTGTGATTTTCTTCCAAGCAGAGGGAAGGGTGATATATTTCCTTCAGTGTTTTCATCCATGTAGACTATATGCTAAGTGATCAGTGTTTTATTTTTTATTGAATATTGCAATTGTTTGGAGACAATCTAAGGTCTACGTGAAACACCAAGAGTTACATTGAATGTAGGTGTTACCAAGACTCCCACTGTGAGTAGTTGTTACCAAGACTCCCACTGTGAGTAGTTGTTACCAAGACTCCCACTGTGAGTAGTTGTTACCAAGACTCCCACTGTGAGTAGTTGTTACCAAGACTCCCACTGTGAGTATTTGTTACCAAGACTCCCACTGTGAGTAGGTGTTACCAAGACTCCCACTGTGAGTAGGTGTTACCAAGACTCCCACTGTGAGTAGGTGTTACCAAGACTCCCACTGTGTGTAGGTGTTACCAAGGCTCTCACTGTGTGTAGGTGTTACCAAGACTCCCACTGTGTGTGTAGGTGTTACCAAGGCTCCCACTGTGTGTAGGTGTTACCAAGACTCCCACTGTGTGTAGGTGGTACCAAGGCTCTCACTGTGTGTAAATGTTACCAAGACTCCTACTGTGTGTAGGTGTTACCAAGTTACCAAGACTCCCACTGTGAGTAGGTGTTACCAAGACTCCCACTGTGTGTAGGTGTTACCAAGACTCCCACTGTGAGTAGGTGTTACCTTGACTCCCGCTGTTTGTAGGTGTTACCAAGATTCCCACTGTGTGTAGGTGTTACCAAGACTCCCACTGTGTGTAGGTGTTACCAAGACTCCCACTGTGAGTAGGTGTTACCTTGACTCCCGCTGTGTGTAGGTGTTACCAAGACTCCCACTGTGTGTAGGTGTTACCAAGACTCCCACTGTGTGTAGGTGTTACCAAGACTCCCACTGTGTGTAGGTGTTACCCAAGACTCCACTGTGTGTAGGTGTTACCAAGACTCCTACTGTGTGTAGATGTTACCAAGTTACCAAAGCTCCCACTGTGTGTAGGTGTTACCAAGCCTCCTACTGTGTGTAGGTGTTACTAAGACTCTCACTGTCTAACTGATTCCAAGTTTTTCTAATATATCCATCTACACACTACACATATTTTAAGAAAGAGAAAGAGGATACCTATGTATACTAGATATAATATAGGGCGTAATGACAGTAGTTTCTTGGGATGTGTGTTGGTGGATAAAAGGTTGATAGGTTGATCGGGGAAGGTACCTAAGGATTGACAGAGAACATGTTTAGTTCCTTTGTATAATGGCAGAAGGATTAAAAGAGTGTGCAAAAACTATTGGGGAATGATCCTGTTGAGTGTACCTGTTAAGGAGTATGGTAGAATTATTATGGATAGAATTAAGAGTAAGATGGAGAGCAGGATCACAGATGAACAAGGAGGCTTTAGGAAGGGTAGAGGGGGGAGGTATAGACCAAGTGTTTACAGTGAAGCATATAGGTGAACAGTATTTAAATAAGGGTAAATAGATTTGCTTTGCATTTATGGATTTGGAAAAGGTATACAATGTGGTGGACAGCAGTGAAGAGATTTTATGAGGATAGTGAAGCTCCGGTTTTAGTATGTAGGAGACAGGGAGATTATTTCCCAGTAAAAGTAAGCCTTAGACAAGAATTCGTGATGCTACAATGGTGGTTGTAAGGGAAGTGAATGCTTGGGTGTTGGCAGATGTGGATTTAAGAGATAAAGAATCTAACAAAAAGTGGGAGTTATCACAGTTTCTTTTTGTTGATGACACTGCGCTTCTGGGAGATTCTGAAGAGAAGTTGCAGAAGTTGGCAGACAAGTTTGGAAGGGTATGTAAAAGAAGGAAATTGAGAGAGAACATAGAATGACTAAGGTGATGAAGATAAAAAAAAATCTAAGCAATGAAAGATTGGATACTAGAGTGAGTATGGAGGAAGTAAATGTATTCAGATATTTTGGAGTGGATATATCAGTAGATGGGTCTTTGAAAGACGAGGTGAGTCACAGATTTGATTGAAAAAAGGTGAGTGATACACTGAGGAGTCTGTGGAGACAAAGAACGTTATCCACGAAAGCAAAGAGGGGAATGTATGAGAGTATAATTGTTTCAACGCTTTTATATGGATGTGAAGCATGGATGGTGAATGTTGCAACAAGGAGAAGGCTGGAGGCAGTGGAGATGTCGTGTCTGAGAGCAATGTGTGGTGTGAGTATTATGAAGAGAGTTCGTTGCTTGGAGAATGGGAGGTGCGGGGTTTCTAAAACTGTTATCCACAAAGCTGAGGGGGGGTTGTGTAGATGGTTTGGACATTTAGAGACACTGATAAGAAATAGAATGACTTGGCGAAAGTATGTATAAATAATGGAAGGAAGGAAAGGTAGGGGTGGTCCTAGCAAAGTTGGAGGAGGGGGTAAAGGTGGTTTAGTGTGCGAGGGGCTTACACCTTAAGCAAGCGTGCGTGAGCGTGTTAGACAGGAGCGAGTGGTGGCCAATAGTTTTTTTATGATTTCAAGTGCTGTTGGAGTGTGAGACAAGTGACATTTATGAAGGGATTCAAGGAAACCGGTTATCCGGGCTCGAGTCCTGAAGGTGGGAAGTACAGTGCCTGCACTGTGAAGGAGGGGTGCAGTTTTTGAACTGTAGTGTCGGCATACTTCTGACAAAACAGTGTTGGAGTGAAAGATGAAAATTCTTCTTTTTCGGGTCACCCAGCCTCGGTGGGAAACGGCCGATGTGTTACTAAAAAAATTATACTAATCTTTTGCTCTTAATCCTCTAAGATAATTCTCGAAATCAATTCTCTAATTTAATTCTCCGAATTAAAATTTGTGTTTCCCTTATGAAAAATATTATGCTACTGTAGTAAATATGTATTCTTTTTTCCATAATTATTCTTTAATTAATTATTCACGATATATTGAATAATTATAAAAAATATAACAATTAATATTAACAGTACTAATTCCTAAAGTGATGGAGTGAATGATGGTGAAAGTTTTTCTTTTTCGGGCCACCCTGCCTTGGTGGGAATCGGCCAGTGTGATAATAATAATAATAATAATTCCTAAGGAGATACAAAAATGAATTGGTTAATCACGAACATATGGGTGATGCAGCTCTGAATAATTATGTTAATTTTTATTAGTACACATATTTTTATTAACAAAGAAGGGAGAAGAGCCTTAACATGATATTAATTTGTCTACCGCAAGAAAATCAAATATATATTCTGGTAATATAGCCACCAAAACAAAGACTTCAGAACTAATGAGTATGAAGTCATTAGCCATATTAGAGTCTTGACAATTTGCCCACTAGATACCTATAGCTTTTTACATTAGATACCAACCCAATTCTTACATATGGGCTAAATTTTTTGACTAACATTTAATCTGTAGGTTATAAATCCCCAGAAATTAGGATTACTCTTACAAGATTTCCAATACTGAGAGCTTTATCACACTTTATCTGTCACTTGGTGGAATCATTAGGCATCATCCATTCAGAACAGCTTCAATTTACTGTTAAAGTGACGATAAACCTGTTCAAGAGATTCCACAACATATCACTGATAGTAAAACTTAGCAAGTTGCACAACGTGTAAGAATGAACATGTCTGAATGTCGCTAGGTACTGTATGTAACTCTTTCATTTTATTCATTTAGGCTTTTTAGTTTTTAAATATAGCCACATTAGATTTGTCAGCCGTTGTTATGAGTAGGTTTTTGCCTTTGATTTCTTGAAGACATTCCAAATTCTTCAGTTCTTCAGGTCACCATAAACAATTTCGTGATATATATTTTAATCTCATCATCTGAGAAATTCGTTACTTTTTTAAAAATTGCAAAATGTATAACGTATCTTAACCTGCTTATTAGTAGCAATATCTGAGAATTGAAATGTAAAATCTAGTGCACATTGTGTATATTCAAGTAGCTGATACTCGTGGGACTCACTGTGTTACATTTTTCAAACTAGTACGTCTCCTGGGAACAACTTTTTTAGCCACTAAAGGATTCATAATTTGATAATTCTCTCGTTTCTCGATAATATATGTAAAGGTGAGATTGAGTACCCGTATTTTTGTTGTATTTCTCCTTTTCGGCATTTTTCGTATTTGCAGTTAGCATCGATATTCTGAATTTTTAAAAACCTCTCCCTTACCTTTCCCTTCCTCCCCAACACGATCAACTACCCTCACACACACACATGTGTACTACCACCTGTCTAGACAAACAAAACATTCCAACACTTCTGCAGGTAATTGGAGGCCCAATTCCGAAGCGACAACTTCTGCTACACTTCACACAAAAGGCAGACAGATCCATTTACACTCGTATCTAATGAACAATTACTTCACCTACGACCTTCAGAGTTACCTGGAGCTGTGCAGCAAATTGTTGCACATTGCTGATGAACACATTCGCGTTTTGCTAATAAACGTATCAATGGCAATCTAAAGAACGTACTTCAATGGCTGAAAGAGCATTCACATCTCGTAACATTTTGTTGTTATTAGCTATTATGGCTCACATGCGAGTGTTGGTCAGTCAATACTCATGGAACTGAGATACAGTTACTCACTGTGCTGGTAGTGATGCAACAACGCTTTAATTTCTGTTAATTCGTACATCACTCTCCTGGCATCAATAGATTTTCCAGTAATGGCATCTCTGGAACCTGAAAGCAATAGTGATCTTGCTTAATATTGAGTCGATAATAGTCTCATTATTTTCCCACTTCCCCATGTTTCTTCAAACTGAATAAAGAATCACAATTTGGAATGGATTAATGAATCAAGGAATAAAGTCAGTGTTGGAAGTGTTCCGAACTTGTCACTTGAAAAGATACTGAGCGCGAGCCAATCTCCGAGTCGGCCTTTGTGGACTAGGAATACGTACAAAGTCGAAAATTGGCCTGGGTGCTATAAAAGCTCCAGCTGCACTCGGTTATTATTTGGAAAATCACTCATCATTATTTCTGACGAAGACAGGATCATAAATCAAAACATATTATTTGAAAGCAATACTAGAATATGCGTAAGAGGAACATCCATCGAGTACACAACAAATCTAGAGGCTAATATAAACTGAGTGTTCCACTGAGCTGCAGGGAAAAAAAATGTAATGTTCAGTGAGGACAAAGTTCAACTACTCTATGAAAAAAAAATGAGGAAATAAAAGCTAAAACGAGCAAAAACTTCTTCTAACCTCAGCTGAGTTACATTACTAACCTAATTTGGAGGATCACAATAGGGAAACGATAGGATGGATAATGAAATCTTCAGAAGAAAAGATATCAAGCCAATGAGGTCCTTCTTAAGTCACTTGTTTCTCTCGAGGCTGGAACATTACTTTACACTAACAACCCCTTATAAGGCGGGTGAAATTCCAAATTTAGAAAATGTACAGAGAACTTTAACTGGATATACAATTTACGTCAAGCACCTTAAACTGGGAATATTTGAAATTTCTTGATTTCTTGACTTGTATTCTTTGGAAGGAAGGCGAGAAAGATGCATCATAAATTATTCTTCAAAAATACTACAGAGAATGGTCTCAAATATACACAAAGAAAAGCAGAGGAGCAGTGTGTATTCTGAGAGATTATATGTACAGTAATATAAAAGGGTCCCGGGACTATTCAACAGCCTCGCACCATACTTAAGAACACCTGCCAAAAGACTCATTGCACTCTTCATTTGGGATCTAGTTAAGTTCCTAAAGACAATTCCTGATGAGCTGGGTTGTGTTTCTTATGCTGGATTGCGCTGGTCAACAGTAGCAGCCTGGTTGACCAGACCATGTTCCACCAGGGAGCCTAGTGTGGCACTGGGTTGCAAGGGCGTTGACATTAAGAACGCTGTCCAGGTAGACTCTAGTGTTGAAACCTATTGCGATGCATGCCTACAAAAAGTACTGCTGGGACAGCTTTCTAGAAAATTTCCATGAAAACAGCCTCGCTACTGACTTGTCAGACAGGGAGATTGCCTAGCAGTTCAACACTTCTCGACCCTCAGATACCTTGTACAGAAGTGGCTGTACGCATGCTTCCCCACCAAAACTGAATTCACATGCATTTACGTCGATGTTCAAGGCAAGCAATATGGTCTCAAAGGCTTGATATGCAAGGAAAAACAGTTAAAACGTCCAAAAAAAAAAAAGCTTCACTTCGGCTCGTTGCCGAGCTCGGAGGGAAACCGAATGCTAGGGTTGACCGATTTTGGTTATCCTGGTAACCTACCCTAATGTTTGACATGATGTAGTCCAGGATGAACGGCAGACTCTAAGCGTAGGACTATAATTTTGTGTACACCCTGGTTAGCACCTGTATCCATCAGTATATGAGATCAGAAAGAGAGAGGCGCTGCTAACGACAGAAAAGAATTCAAGCTCGGAAACAAAGACTAGGGACATCAGCAGTATGTTGTCTCAGTAAGACTAGCAACACTTCCTCAAGGAGCTTTGTTACAGACTCATCGACTACGGACACAAGGGCTGAGACCCTCATTAATTTGTTATGTTATTCAGATTGGAAATGCCTCTTCCATTCTTGGTTTCCGTCGAACATTAACACATACACACACACATACAGTTGATTAGAAGAATTCATTCGATCAAAGACCAGGCAGAACTACAAAGGGATCTGGACATGCTGCAGACCTGGTCCAGCAATTGGCTCCTGGAGTTCAACCCCACCAAATGCAAAGTCATGAAGATTGGGGAAGGGCAAAGAAGGCCGCAGACGGAGTACAGTCTAGGGGGCCAGAGACTACAAACCTCACTCAAGGAAAAGATCTTGGGGTGAGTATAACACCAGGCACATCTCCTGAAGCTCACATCAACCAAATAACTGCTGCAGCATATTGGCGCCAAGAAAACCTCAGAACAGCATTCCGACATCTTTATAAGGAATCGTTCAGGACCCTGTACATCGTGTACGCTATTCCCATATTGGAGTATGCGGCACCAGTTTGGAACCCACACCTAGCCAAGCACGTAAAGAAACTAGAGAAAGTGCAAAGGTTTGCAACAATACTAGTCCCAGAGCTAAGAGGTATGTCCTACGAGGAGAGGTTAAGGAAAATCAACCTGACGACAATGGAGGACAGGAGAGATAGGGGGAACATGAAAACGACATACAAAATACTGAGAGGAATTGACAAGGTGACAAAGACAGATGTTCAGAGATGGGACACAGCAACAAGGGTACACAGTTGAAAGTTGAAGACACAGATGAATCACAGGGATGTTAGGAAGTATTTCTTCAGCCACAGAGTAGTCAGTAAGTGGAATAGTTTGGGAAGCGATGTAGTGGAGGCAGGATCCATACATAGCTTTAAGCAGAGGTATGATAATGCTCATGGTTCAGGGGAGTGACCTAGTAGCGACCAGTGAAGAGGCGTGGCCAGGAGCTTGGACTCGACCCCTGCAACCTCAACTAGGCGAGTACAACTAGGTGAGGTGAGCACACACACACACACACTATATAAAACTGTCTCTCCCCTTCCCCAAACAGGCGCGCATACACCATGTGCTCGTGTTACAACAATGGAGTGTTTGTTCACCGTGTGTATAGTATATATAGTGTATAGAGCGTAGTATGAGCTGGTATGCGCATAGCACGTTAGTGTATAGCGGCGTGTCGTTTATAGTGGGGACTGTGCACAGAGCATAGTGGCGTTAGTAAAGGTGCCAGAGATTTTGGGTTGTATAGTGATTTTCCCGGAGGGAGTATGCTTACTCCCCCTCTCACAATCTTCCACTCCCTTACCTCCACCCCCCACCACAAGG
>NC_069406.1:85938355-85953320 GCF_026875155.1 Cherax quadricarinatus | reverse complement strand
AACGGAGAAAAAACACCTAAATTATTTGGAGCGCTTGGTTTCAAAACTGTATTCCCTGGAACGCAGGCGGGAGAGATACATGATTATATACACCTGCAAAATCCTAGGGGGACAAAGTACCGAATTTGGGCACACGAAAATCACTCACTACGAAAGAAAAAGACTTGGCAGACGATGCAAATCCCCCCCAATGAAAAGCAGGGTGTCACTAGCACGTTAAGAGACCATACAATAAGTGTCAGGGGCCCGAAACTCTTCAATTGCCTCCCAGCATACATAAGGGGGATTACCAACAGACCCCTGGCAGCCCTTCAAGCTGGCACTGGACAAGCACCTAAAGTCGTTCCTGACCAGCCGGGCTGTGGCTCGTACGTTGGTTTCGTGCAGCCAGCAACAACAGCCTGGTTGATCAGGCTCTGATCCACCAGGGGGCCCCTGGTCACAGACCGGGCCGCGGGGGCGTTGACCCCCGGAACTCTCTCCAGGTAAACTCCAGGTAAACAGAAAACTGCCTGAGGTGTTAGAAGAGAGCAGACATAGTCCCGATTTAAAGAAATGAACAGATAGGTAGCACTAAACTACAGACTACTATCGCTGCCCACGTATAGTATGTAATGTGAAGGAGATTAAATTACGAGAAGAGTAGTGCACCTAGAAAGGAACGGATCATAAATGACAACCACCATTGATTCGGGGAAGGAAAATCTTCAACACAGATCTTCTGGCGTTCAAATGATATGGTAACTGTAGTAAGACAGGAGAGAGAGGGATGGGTACACCGCATTTTCTTGGACTGTAGAAGGCTTTCGATATAGAAACCACCAAGAGACGGGTTGAAAAGGTTGGAATAGCAGAATAAGCAGGGACAGTACTGCATTGATCGGGGAATACCTGACAGGTAGGAAACATCGTGTGATGGTACGTGACAGAGTGGTGGGTCACGTGTCGAGTGGGAAACAGATGACAAATAAACGGAATGAGCTAGATGATTCCGGTGCTTAATTAAGTAAGGAATCGCTCAAGACTCGTAAAACAGTTACGTCAGGCTCATACTGGAGTATGCGGCACCAGTTTGGAACCCACACCTGGTCAAGCACGTCAAGAAATCATAGAAATGCAACGGTTTCCAACAAGACTAGTCTTGGAGCTAAGGGAAATTTGCCCTTACGAAAAAAGGGTTTAAGGGAAATCGTTCGACGACACTGGAGGACGGGAGGGATAGGATGGACATGATAACGACATACAAAATACTACGAAGAATTGACAGTGCGGACATAGACAGGATTTTTCTAGAGATGGAACACAGAAACATGGAGTCACAGTTCGAAGCTGACGACTCAGATGAGTCAGGTGGATGTCAGAAAGCTTTTCTTCACCCATAGAGTTGTCAGAAAGGGGAATAGCGGGAAAGTGATGTCGTGCGGGCAAGACCCATACATAGTTTTAGCATGAGGTATGATAAATCTCATGAACAGGGAGAGATAGAGGACCTAGTAGCGATAAGTGAACAGGGGGGGCCAGGAACTATGACTCGACCCCTGCAACCACAATCAGACGATTACAATAAAATGAGGTGAGTACACGCACGCACACACACACACACAAAACCACACCACACACACACACACCCCACACACACACACACACACACCAGTGAACAGGGGGGGCCAGGAGCTGAGTCTCTACCCTTGCAACCACAATTAGGTGAGTACAGTTAGGAGTACACACACTCACACACACGCACCCCACACACACACACACACACACAAAACCCCACACACACACACACACACACACACACACACACACACACACACACACACACAAAACTGAATAGGGAGCAGAGGCGCTATGTGAATCCCTAATAACAATATCAACACATCTTTCGAGAAAGGGAGATTACCTAGGCATGGAAGACAGCAAATGAAAGTCCCATTTTTTTAAAAAAGGAGACAGACAAGAAGCACTAAACTATAGACCAATGTCACTGACATGTATAATATGCAAAGTCATGGGAAGATTATCAGGAGAGTGGTGGAACACCTTGAAAGAAATGAGCTTATCAACACAGCCAACACGGTTTCCGGCGGGGAAAACCTGTGTCACAAATCTACTGGAGTTCTATGAAAAGGGGGACAGCAGAAAAACAAGAGAGAGAGGGGTTGGTAGATTGCATTTTTTTGGGCTGTAAGAAAAGGCGTTTGACACAGTTCCACACAAGAGATTAGTGCAAAAAATGATGAACCAGGCAGGGATAACAGAAAGGCACTACAATGGATCAGGAATACCTGTCAAACAGCAGCGGGTCATGGTACATGGCGAGGTGTCATAGTGGCGCTGTGACGAGTGCGGTTCCACAGGGGTCAGTCCTAGGACCGTGCTGTTTCTGTATTTGTGAACGACATGAACATAAGAATGGAGGGAAAACTGCAGAAGCCTACTGGCCCATGCAAGACAGGTCCTTATCAAAACGACCTCTACCCAAAGCTACCCAAGAATTAACTCCCGTACCCAATGACACAAGTCAAAAACCCACCCCTCACACTCACAATTTGCCCAATCTCTTTTTAAAACTACCCCAAGGGCCTAGCCTCTATCACCCAACTGGGAAGATTGTTCCACGCATCCCCCAACTCTGTTAGAAAACCAGTACTTACCTATGTCCTTTCTAAATCTAAATTTATCCAACTTAAAACCATTATTTCTGGTTCTTACCTGTTCGACACCCTCAGTACTTATTAATATCTCCTTTGTTAATGCCGGTCATCCACTTGTATACTTCAATGATATCTCCCCTCATTCTAAAGTATCTCCAAGAGTGAAGATTCAAGGCTTAAGTCTATCTTCAAAGGAAAAATTCCTTACAAACCCTTTAAACATTTTAGTCATCCTTCTCTGTATGTTCTCCAATGAAACCTATATACATCCTTATAAAAGGGGAACCAAAACTGACGTATAATCCAAATAGGCCTCACATGAGGGATAGAGCGTAAAATAACTTTTGGACTTCTTTACTAATAATCCTGAATAAAAACCAAGTTATCTGTTGCCTTGTTGCGCACACTTAGGCACTGCGTCTTGGCTTCAGATTTCTGTTTACCATGACTCCCAAGTCTTTTTCACATTCTGTATGATCAAAACTCTACTTCACCTAGTTTATAGCTTCGAGGTTATTTTCATACCAAGGACTAGCACTTTACACCTATAGACATTGAACTTCATCTGCCATTTTTCCCGACAAAGACATTAATTTGTCCAAATCTGTTGGCAGTGGTCAATCTGTTGGCAGTGGTCAGACCTGTCGGCAGTGGGACGTGACCCTTTCCTCAGTGAGGACGTATCGAGTGTGCTCTCTACGGACTGAACCAAGATGCCCTCCATCGAGCAACTTTACCAACATCTTAAAGAAGATTTGAGGATGGCGAAGAAAGAATGATTCGGCGACTGACCGAGGAAAACAAGAAGATTCGTAGTAGTCCCCTGTTTTGAGTCACATGTCAAGAAGGAAACATGTCAGTGGCTGGACAGCAATGAACGAAGTTGACGATCAAGAAGACGAAAGGGAAAGGCGAAACGGTGAAGAAGAGACTGCTGGGAAAACTGTTGTGGAAACATCTAATAACATTCTCAGTGCTACCCAGACGAATGTGAGTCGACTACTGGAACGCCAAGACGAACGACAACCCAAGGAAGAAAGAAATTGATGTTGTTGGGATTGCCAAGTTAGTCGATGGATAGGCGTTCTAGCTTGAAGTGACAGGAGTAGAGACAAAGGGTTTTGCATTCTGGGGCTGGGATGGAGGATATTAGAAGCCGTCTGGATGACATCGTTATTGAAAGGTAATGGGAAGCATCCTATTATCTGTCTCATGCAGGAGGCAACGATGTTGGCAGACAATGGAGTGAAGACCTGATTAGCAGTATAGGTTGAGCAATAGAAATAATTAGTAGGAAGGGTGGGAACCCTGTCATATGAGGTTTTGCCAAGGAGAGGATTTGAAAAGAATGGTTGTCCAGGCAATTGGTGCACTTGCTGGCTGGACAAATACTGTAATGAAATGCGGTAACATTCATTGACAACGGGACCCTTCTATTGCAGAAATGACATGTATGCCAGGGATGGGGTTCACTTTTCTAGTCTAAGTGTGGGGTCACTGGCAACTGCAAGTGGATGGAGCTGTTCGGACATTAAACTAGAATGGTTAGTGGTATGGTTTTGGCAGGAAAACAGTGAAATCCCAGTGGTAGTAATATTATGATTCTAGTGGAACTAGTAATTAAGCAGAAACGAGTAAGAAAATGAAAAGCCAGTGACACTAGGTGATAAGGACAGTAATAGTTTAGTAGAAAATACAGAAAATGAGCAGAAGGGTAAAGGAAGAAAAGAGAGTCTTTCAATGTTTATTATGCAATGCCATAGTGCAAGGAATAAGATGGACGAGTTGAGAATAAGATGCTAGTGGCAGTAACATTGGATGATTTTGCCTTAACTGAGACCGTGGTTTTAATACAAAAAGTCGGGGACATGCCTGCGGAATGTCACATTCAGGGTTTTAAAATTGTTCCAATTAGATATAAGTATCGGAAAGGGGGTGGGGTAGCATTGTATGTCCCGAGATCGCTTGAACTGTTTGCATAAAAAACGGGTATTAAGTCAGAAGTTACACATACATAGTCGGATTAGAATTTTCAGAGGGGCATGAAAAATTTATTTTAGGCGTGATATACCGTCCCTCCAAAACTTAAATAGGGACGCAAGGATAGACTACTCTGGGAGGAAATTGTTAAAGGCAAGGCACGATAATCGTAAATATTCTAGGTGACTTTAAACTTAGTCATATTGTATGGAATTTCTTGACTGGGAATTTAGAATCAATACGACTATTAGAAAGTAGTTCGAGGATTGTTTTTGAAGCTGTTTGTGACAGAACCTACAAGGGGAAATAACCTGCTATGAACTTAGTTCTGGCAAACAATGGAATCCCTTAGTTAATAATTTTAGAAATTTCCCAGAGGAACGGTGCTAGCGACCCGAATCAAATCAATTACATTTAGCATTGGGGGGGGGGAATGAAGTATGATAGTAGGATAACTCAGTAACAGTCCCAGATTTTCGCTTAGCAGATTACGATGGGATTAGAGAACACTATCATCGTTACTGGGGTTAACGAAGAGAGCTATCAATATGACAGTTTTCTGAACTCTATACATTCTGCGCAAAGAACGTGTTATATATCCCGTAAAAAGAAATTAGATCAAATAGAAATGACCCAAAATGAATAGATAATAGGCCTGAAATACTCAACTAGTCATAAGAAGGAATTTATAGGCTATCAAAAGAGGTGAGGATCTCTTATAATCATTATATTGACATTAAAAGACACTAACAAGGTGATAAGAAAAGCTAAAGGGACTTTGAGTGCTGACCTGTACTTAACTCTGGTGAAAGAAGTGTCTTGTTTTGCTCCCGGACTGAACCAAGATGCCCTCCATCGAGCAAACTTTACCAGCAACTTAAGGAAGAATTGAGGGCAAGCGAAGATGGAGATACGGCGACTGACCGAATAAAACAAGGGATTCGAGTAGTCCTCCATGTTTCGAGTCCTCATGTTCAATAAGGGATCGTGTCATGGTTGGACAGCAATGGGACCGACGAGTGACGATCACGAATGACGAATGGAAAGCCAGAAACGATGAAGAAAAGATAGAGCACTGCTGTGTAAACTCCCGTGGAAACCTCCAACGCATTCTCGAGCTACCCGACGAATGGTGAGTCTACTACTGGGATCGTCACGACGAACGACAACACGGAAGGTAAGGAAATAATGTTTTTTGTTGGGGATAGCCAGGTTAGATACTGGATAGGGCCTTCAGCTTGAAGGACAGGAGTAGGAGACCAAAGGGTATGCTTTCCGGGCTGGATGGAGGACATTGTTTAGCCGCTGACAACATCATGTACGGTAATGGGATCAACCAATTATTTGCCTCATTGCTGAGTCAATGAAGTTGTGCGAAGTGTAGAAAGCTAGGATTTAGATAGAAAGTTCAGGACATCTATAGACATGATTAAGGAGAACGGGGGGGGCCCCTGTTATATGGTGGCATTTTGCCAAGAAGAGGTGTTATGGTAATGAATTGTTGTCCAGAGCAATTGGAATTAATTGTTGCAGATAAACACTGTAAGTATAAGCAGACCATTCATTGACAACTGGGACAACTTCATGGCCGAAATGACATGTAATGCCAGGGATGGGTTCACTATCCCAGGCAATGTGTGGTTTTCCATGCTAACTCAGTTTGAGGGGTAGTTAGGACTTAAACTGAGGAATTAGTTAGAGGTATGGGTTTTTGCAGGAAAACTGTGAATCGCAGGTAGTAATATGAGTACTAGGAGAACTAGTAATAGGGCAAAATGAGGTGGGGATATTGGAAAGCCAGTGGCCCTAAATTAGACAAGGACAGTAATAGGTTTAGTGCATAATAGAAAAAAGCAGGAAGGGTAAAGAGAGAGGCGTGTCATTAAAAGTTTATTACACAAATAGACCGATCAGTGACAGGAATAAGAAGGTCGAGTTGAGCTAGTTGGCAAGTCAGTAACATAGATTTATTTGCCATTACTGATACGTGTTTAATTCAAAAAGTCGGGACATGCCTGCAGAATGTGTCACATTCCAGGGTTTTAAATGTTCCAATAAGATATAAGTATCGGAAGGGGGGTGGGGTGGCATAAGTATGTCCGAGAGCCTTGAACTGTTGCATAAAAACGGGTAATTAAGTCTGAAGTAACACATACAGAGTCTGTTTGGATAGAATTTTCAGAGGGTCATGAAAAATTAATTTTAGGTGTGATATACCGTCCCCAAATTTAGATAGAGCCCAAGGGAGACTACTTATGGGAGGAAAATGTTAGGGCCACAATTGCAACGAAAAAGTAGTAATTCAGGAGACCTTTAACTTAGTCATATTGAATGGAATTTCTTGACTGGTAATTTATAGAATCAACAATTTCTTAGAAGTAGTTCAGGATTGTTTTTTGAAGCAGATTGTGACAGAAACCTACGGGGAAATAACCTGCTAGAACTTAGTTCTTGGCAAACAATGGAAATCCCTTGTTAATAATTTAGAAGTTTCAGAGGAACTGGGTGGCTAGCGACCACAAAATCCAATTACATTTAGAATTGAATGGAAAGTATGATAGTAGGGATAACTTTCATAACAGTCCCAGATTTTTTTTCGCCTTAGCAGATTAACTAAGGGCATAGATGAACACTTATCATCTGTTGACTGGGTAACGAAGAGAGCTATCAATATGACAGTTTTTCTGAACACAATACATGCTGCTCAAAGAACGTTTATGCCCTTATAGGAAATTAGACAAAGTAGAAATGACACTAAATGGATGAATAATAGGCTGAAAAATCTACTAGGGCATAAGATAGGAATTTATAGGCCGTATCAAAAGAGGCGAGGGTCAGCTTATGAATCAGTATATCGACAATAAGAGGGACATTAAAAAGGATAGAGAAAAAGCTAAAAGGGACTATGAAATTAAAGTTTGCTAGGATTCAAAACAAATCCCAAAAGTTTTTTCCAGTATATAGAACAAAATCAGAGATAAGATAGGTCAACTTAAAAAAAATAACTATGGGCATCTTACTGACGAAGAGAATGAATGTGCTTCGATTTTAAAATAATTGATTTTCTCCCGGTTTTTTTACACATAAGACACTAATAATATCCGCGGTAATTAATTTTATAGTGGATCAGAAGAAGATAAAATTAAGTAAACATCACAGTCACAAGTGAACTTTTGTGACGCAAATAGACCGACTGAATCAAAATAAGTCACCGGGTCCTGATGAAGGGTTTTTTCAAGGTATTTCTTAAGGAATGCATCAATGGAAGTCTGTGAACCATTAACTAATATTTTTAATTTATATCTTCAAACAGGTGTAGTGTCAGAATATGTGAAGATGTCTAATGTATTCCTATTTTTAAAACAGGTGACAAGTCGTTACCGTCATCTTACCGGCCCCAATAAGCCTGACCTCAATTGTAGGCAAGTTGCTAGAGTCAATTATAGCTGAGATTATAAGAAGCCATCTCGATAAGCATAGCTTGATTAATGATACTCAGCAGGATTCACAAGAGGCCGGTCTTGTCTAACTAATTTATTAACTTTCTTCAGTAAAGCTTTTGAGGCTGTTGACCACGATAAAGAATTTGATATTGTTTACTTAGATTTTAGTAAGGCATTTGATAGAGTTCCACACCAAAGACTGTTGAAGAAAGTAGCAGCTCATGGCATTGGGGGGAGGGTGCTCTCGTGGATCGAGTCATGGCTCACAGACAGGAAGCAGAGAGTGTCCATAAATGGGGTTGAATCCGAGTGGGGATCAGTAACAAGTGGCGTTCCACAGGGATCAGTCTTGGGCCCGTTGTTGTTTATAATATATATCAATGATCTTGATGAAGGAATTGCTAGTGTTATGAGCAAATTCGCCGATGACACGAAGATAGGTAGGATAATTGATTCAAACGTAGATGTTAGGGAACTTCAGGAGGATTTAGACAAACTCTACTCTTGGTCAGAAAAGTGGCAGATGCAGTTCAATGTGGATAAATGCAAGGTTCTGAAGCTCGGGAGTGTCTATAACCCTAGCACTTATAAGTTAAATAATGTAGAACTTAGCCATACAGATTGCGAAAAGGACTTGGGGGTTTATGGTAAGCAGCAACCTTAAACCAAGACAGCAATGCCTAAGCTTTACGTAATAAGGCAAATAGATTACTGGGATTTATATCAAGAAGTGTAAGCAACAGAAGTCCAGAGGTCATACTGCAGCTTTATACATCATTAGTAAGGCCTCACCTAGATTATGCAGCTCAATTCTGGTCTCCATATTACAGAATGGACATAAATTCGTTAGAAAACATTCAGCGTAGGATGACTAAATTAATACATAGCATTAGAAATCTTCCTTATGAAGAAAGATTGAAGACTCTTAAGTTACATTCACTTGTTAGACGAAGAATGAGGGGAGACCTGATCGAAGTGTATAAGTGGAAGATAGGTATTAATAAGGGGGATATTGACAAGGTCTTGAGGATATCTCTCCAAGAGAGAACCCGCAGTAATGGATTTAAATTGGATAAGTTTAGATTTAGAAAGGACATAGGAAAGTATTGGTTTGGAAATAGGGTAGTTGATGAGTGGAACAGTCTACCTAGTTGGGTTATTGAGGCTAGGACTTTGGGTAGTTTCAAATTTAGGTTGGATAAGTACATGAGTGGGAGGGGTTGGATTTGAGTGGGACTTGCACATCGGAGCTTGTTTCTTGGGTGGCATTGAAAATTGGGTTGGGCAAATGTTTTGTTAGTGGGATGAATTGTAAAGGACCTGCCTAGTATGGGCCAACAGGCCTTCTGCAGTGTTCCTCCTTTCTTATGTTCTTATGTTCTTATTAAAGTTGCTAGGGATTCTAAAACTAACCCAAAAAGTTTTTTCCAGGTCTATAGAACAAAAGTTAGAGATAAGATAGGTCCCCTTAAAAATAACTATGGGCATCTTACTGACAAAGAGAATGAAATGTGCTCGATTTTAAATAATTATTTTCTCTCAGTTTTTACACAGGAAGACACTAACAATATTCCAGTAATTAATTTTTATAGTGGGCCAGAAGAAGATAAATTATGTAACATCACAGTCACTAGTGAAATGGTTGTGAAGCAGATAGACCGACTGAAGCTATATAAGTCAGGTACACAAATAACCCGCACATAAAAGAGAGAGGCTTACGACGACGTTTCGGTCCGACATGGACCTTTGACAAAGTGACTTTGTCAATGGTCCAAGTCGGACCGAAACGTCGTCGTAGGCTTCTCTCTTTTATGTGGGGGTTATTTGTGTTCGTTCCAGTCACGGTATTGTGCCTTTTTTGTTTTTTAAAGCTAGTCAGGCCCACTCACACCCACCCACACCCACTCAAGTATTTATCTAACATTTTTAAAATACACAACGTTTTAGCGAATAACTGTACTGGGAGTTTGTTCCACTCTTTCCAATTATTACCAAACCAGTGCTTTCTGTATCCTTTCTGAATTGAATTTTTCTAATTTGAAACCATTGCTGCGGTCCTGTCTTGGTGGATTTTTTTCAGCCGCTATTTACTCCCCTTTATTTATTCCTGTTTTCTTTTATCACCTCGATATACCCCCCTAATTTTACCCCTTTCGAGAGGTGCAGATTCGGGGCCCCTCGTCTTCCTTTAGGAAGTTTCGTATGGGATCATCTTTGTCTCCCCTCTGTCCCCTTTCCAGAGCTTTTTTTTCCATTCTTAATACGGTGCCCGAATGAGCGCATAGTCTAAATGGGGCCCAAACCGGATATAAAGGTTAAAGAACAATAGGCTTCTATTATTTTATTTTGATATGAAGCCAAAAATTTTCTGTTAGCTTTGTTGCGAACACTAATGCCTGTTGTTTTGGGTTTTAGTTACTGTAACCAGACCTCCTAAATCCTTTTCAAATCAGTGTATTAAGATTTACTTATTTGTTATTGTGGCATGGTTATTTAACTGTCCAACTTTAGAATTTGCATTTGTCAATTTTAAAACTCCCATCTGCCACTTCCGCCCTTGCATCATCTATTAAATATCTGGGTGCTTAGTGTCCTTTTAGAATAAATTTGGGACACCCATTTTGGTGTCATCAGCAAATTTGCTTATGTCGCTTTTTATTCCCTCTCATGCCGTTTATGTAAATTGTGAACAAAAACGGGCCCAACACTGACCCTGGGGAACCGCTTGTGACGTCCCCCAATTCTAATTTCCCCCCAAATTTATGCAAACTCTTGCTTCATTTGTCACCCTTCCCTCTACCCAGGAAAAAATTTCTCCCCCTTTCCGTGTGCCTTAAGTTTCCTCAATAGCCCTGGTGTGGAATTATCAAAAGCCTTATGAAGTTTCATAAAAAAATTATCATATTTTTTCCATGATCTACCCCCTAAAGCCCTTGTAAAAAAAATTTAGAAAATTCGAAAGACAGGAACGCCCCTTTTGAAAAACCGTGTTGAGAATTCATTAATAATCTGTGCCTGTAAAGATGGCAAAAAAATTTGCTTCGGCATTATTGATTCCTAAATTTTCCCATTTGGGAGTAGGCTTTTTGGTTATAGTTCGAACCCAAAGGACCGCACCTGCCTTGTAAATGGGTTTTACATTTCCCTTTTTCCCAATTTTGGCATATGCCAGTTTGTAGTAATATGTTAAAAAGATTAGCAAAGGTTGCAAAGTTCCTTTTGCATTTTTTAACACCCTTGAAAACTTTCTCAGGGCCTGGGGATTTGTTAGGTTTTATTTCTCTATTTGTCTGGGACCATGCCCTAGTTACCGCAATAACTTTGTTTATTATATCCTGTTCTAATAATCTTTTATTTCAGGAATATCGTTTTGTATTTTCCGGGGTAAAAATGGGGAAAGTGGTTTTTAGAATTTCAAAAATTTCCCTTATCACTGTAAATGATCTGCCCAAAGTTATCTTAAGGGGCCAATTTTGCCCCTAATTTACTTCGTTACCTGAGAGAACCCTTTTGGGTTAGTCTTTGACCCTTTTCGACCTTGGGCCTCATATCCTTTTTTTGTTTTTCTTATTCCTTTCTTTTTTTCCTCTTTTATTAAAATATATTGATTTCTTAATGCCCATCCCCTCTTTTGATACCCCTTATTGCCCTCTTTTGCCAAGAGATTTTTTAAAATCTATTGTTATCCTTTTGGGGATCTTTTTGTTAGTTTAAATTTTCCCTATGGGAACAAAAGTTTTTGGGGGCAGCTAAAAATATGCACTAAAAAACGTAATTTTGGGCCCCCCAAGTCACCTCCCTCCCCATAGTCAGGCACCCCAATTTGCCCACCAGGAAATTTTTCAGTCCCATGAAAGGGCCCAAAGCGAAATCTGGGGACGAGATTTGATTGCGTACTGGATAATTCCATGATATATTAAAACTAAGTGTTTTGTGATCCTTTCCCAAGCTCATCTTTAAAACCTAAAGATTTTTAAATTTAGGAACTTTGTTGGCAAAAACCCAAGTCAAGCAGTTGTTTCCCTTAGTGGTTCTGTCAAAACCTGTTCTAAAAAGTAACCTGAACCGTTCAAGAAAGTCATAGACTAAAGATTTCCTGTATTTTTGCCCCAATCGTTTGTCTAAGTTAAAATCTCCCTTTCAAATTTTTCATTCTGATGCCCTTATGATTTGTCCCATAACAGCTTACTGCACTCCCTATCAAGGTTTGGGGGCCTATAAATCACACCCCAAAATTAATTTCATGTCCCCCGAGAAATGTAGCCAAACAGATTTGTGTTTGATGTTTCTAAATTTTTTACATGTCTAAGACAAAAATTTAATTTTTCTCTGACATACTCGCCACTCCCCACCCTTCCCGCTGACCCTTCAGTGGGAATGTTGATAACCCTGTCTGTTGCATTCAGGAAAGCATTTCTCTATCTTTTAGGTTGAAACCGGTCTTGTTATACCAATAAAATCTTATTCCTACACTTGCAAGTAACTTAGCTCTCTTTTATTTTTTTAGACTCTATATTTTTATATTAACCCTTAAAAGGGGGCTGTCACCGTTCCCTTACTATCCCTTTATCTGGGATCAATTGATTTTCCTTACTAGCAATTTTTTTTGAATATTGTCTTTTAAAAATTCCCTGAGGTATCCCCGGGAATAAAAAGCTGTTTTTTTAACCCCAATGCTGAGCCCCATTGTTTCCCACAAGCACCCATCCTCTATAATCTACAGTTTAAAATTCCCAGACAAGTCATCAATTACCCCTCAATTGAAAGGCTAAAGCAACCACTCCTCCCCCAAAAGAAAGAACCTCTCCCTTGCATAATGTCACGTTTGCCAAAGAATAGGTCCCCGTTATCAATGAATGGGGTTGCAAGTTCCCTTTCAGTACCGTTAGCCAGCAATTTATACCAATTGCCCCCAGACATCCATTTATTGCCCCTTTCCCCTTTTTAGGAAGAGCTACATTGACTGGGATCCCTCCCCTTACCCAATATTCTTGGTTGACCTTACTTAAACCAGCAGCTCCTCTCTCCTGCCCTTCCCAATTCTTACCCCAAGCACTAAGACAATAAAGGGCTTTTTCCCCCTTTCTGCCCTAAATTTATCCCCCCCCCTGGACTTGTCAAACACGCTCCAAAGGCAACCCCCCTCTGTCTGACCTTTTCGTCTCTGTTAAAAAAGCACGTTCCCCAAATATTTACCCGAGAATCGCCTTTTTATTAAAAATTTTTCCCTTTTTGAAGGGGAATCAGTGGACCTTCAACCTCACTAACCCTGAATACACTCGTCTTGGGAACAGAGAATGTTTCCTACCTTCACATTTCTTATTAAATTCCCCATCTTCCCCTTCCTGATGTGAACCAAATTGCCATTAGAGGACTGCCATTCACTGTTTGGGGACCATTCCTTCATTCCAGCTAAATCCTTCTCACACTCGTCCCAAACTCATCATGCGAAGCTTCAGCCTCTTATTTCCTCCTAAAGAAGTAGAAATTTCCCTTTTTCAAAAATTGAACCCGAGATTTTAAAACCTACAACAAGCCATGGTGTTTGGTAACGCCCCGTAACTCCCCGAGCTTAGGAGGTATGCCCCAGGTGAAACCACTGACCTCTCTCTGTTGGTGGACTCCAAACTGGCAGGACCTCTGGGTCCTTCTTCTATTTCTTTTGGGCATTATGTGTGCTCCAGGAGTGAGTTTTTATAACTTAAGTTGTGGCCACCATACCCAGGGTGACTAAAGTGTGTCAAAACACTGGTTAGCCCAGAGATTAGTCATGAAGAGAGAAGGACAAAGTTGCTGAGATGCACCATGTGGGAGAACAGCTAAGGAGCGTGTAGACTTATGTTTTGAATATGTGAGTGTTGTAATTGCATATTCTGTACATATCTATTTAGAATACAGTTATATTTTTATAGTAGTAGTTCAAATAACCTGTGAAGAGGGTTGGTGAAAGGATCAGAGACACTGAGGATGATCAGCCATGATGTAAGTATTATCCTAGACAAAAGACCTTTATGTAAAAGCTACCCCACACTAGAACGTATAGTGAGAACCTTACTGTCAAAGTATAAGGGATAACAACATAACAACGTAACAGCTCATAGTGCAGGGAGAGTGACCCAGTAGCTGCCAGTGAAGAGGCCGGGCCAGGAGCTATGAATCGACCCCTGCAACCACAACTAGGTGAGTACAAGTAGGTTAGTACACACACACACACACACACACACACACACACACACACACACACCCACACACACACACACACACATACACACACATACACACACATACACACACATACACACACACACACACACACACACACACACACACACACACACACACACACAACATACACACACACACGCGCACACACACACCACACACACACACACACACACACACACATACACACACACACACACACACATACACACCACACGCGCACACAACACACACACACACACACACAACACACCACACACCACACACACACACATACACACACACACACACACACACACACACACACACACACACACATAACAGGAAAGGCACTGCAATGGATCAGAGAATATCTGACAGGGAGGCAACAACGAGTCATGGTACGCGACGAGGTGTCAGAGTGGGCGCCTGTGACAAGTGGGGTTCCACAGGGGTCAGTCCTAGGACCTGTGCTGTTCTTGGTATACGTGAACGACATAACGGAAGGGATAGACTCAGAGGTGTCCTTGTTTGCAGATGATGCGAAGTTAATGAGAAGAATCAAATCGGATGAGGATCAGGCAGGACTACAAAGAGACCTGGACAGGCTACAAGCCTGGTCCAGCAACTGGCTCCTTGAATTTAACCCTGCCAAATGCAAAGTTATGAAGATTGTGGAAGGGC